>VAHH01000508.1:0-28620 GCA_013357305.1 Radopholus similis | reverse complement strand
GTCATTTGATGT
Source organism: Radopholus similis (assembly GCA_013357305.1). Lineage (NCBI taxonomy): Eukaryota > Metazoa > Nematoda > Chromadorea > Rhabditida > Pratylenchidae > Radopholus > Radopholus similis. Next base: position 28,608 of record VAHH01000508.1, on the reverse strand, counting down.
GTTTTTTGTGCATAACTCAGCAGCACCTATACGCAGAACAAATAGGTAAAAACCTAAAAATCCCATCCCTACTTATGACCTGTCAAATACCCCGCACTGAAAGTGCTTTTCGGTCAAAAATGAACGAAATTATCGTTTTGACCACTTCCCTGGGACAATGAGCACATCTTTTTGATATTTATCAAACAAATATAGTAAATGCAAAAATCAAACCAAACGACGATGAGTTGAATGGTTCTTTCTCCGAAAATTTAGCACACATCACTCCGATGGAGAAGGCCTCGGCGGTTTGTTCATGACTCAAGACACTGAGCAGTTTTTATGGGCGGAGAACGCTAAAGTTGCCGGAGTTAAATATGTAATTTGTAATATGTATTAGGTATGCCTTTGTGGAGCACAGAAGTAGCACCTTTGAATGTGAACAGGTCCTGGAGCAGCTCCGAAGCCGATGAGACCAATGCGCGCCAACCGCAAGTTTTCGTCACCTGGAAATCGGAGATTGAATCCTCCAACGAATGATGTGGACCTCGTCCGCGTGCGCACAGGTGTACTCAATGGCGTGGGCCTTCAAGTGCCCGGCATTGTGGCGGTCAGCCAATTCCAACATTGCGCAGGCGTTCTCCCTGTTCAGCTGCAGACAGAGTTCGCCCTCGCAGATGGCCTTCAGTCGGTCCAGTTGGTACTTGTCCGCAGCCACCAACAATCCCTCGGCCATTCCCTCCTCTGCCAAAAGTTTTGGAGCCTCTCCAGTGTACACGAAGTGCAATAGTTGGCCCAGCACTGGAGCGGAGATGTCCTCAATGTTGACTCTGCTGGTGCGCTTCTCCTCAGTGTCATTGGTGAACATGGCCGCGAACACTGGAGAGCGACAGGCCAAAACGTTCTTGTGTGCCTGTGGATGAGCCAGAGTCAGTGTTGAACCTTTCAAATTTCAGATTATAAACGAATGCCGGACAATTGGGCACCAACCAAAACATTTCTTCTATCTGACCAATCTAAACAAAGTTATGGCAAATTTTTAACTAACCTAGGCCCAAAGTGAAGCCAATCATGATACTTTTAGTTTTAGCCATTTGACACATTTGGCGCCCATTCCTCCCGACACCGATTAAACCTCGAATTCCTGGTTGTCCGAACAGAGCATGCAGTCCGCGAACAAGCGTGTTGACAACAGAGCACCAAAATCGTCCAGAATGCGATTTTGGGGGACCGGAACTGGACCAGTGCGCCCAGACACAACAACCTGTGGGATTTGGGATAGAATGTACAAACAGAATGCGTGCAGATTGTAAGCCTAACCGCGTCAACGGCCCTCGAAACTTCGCAAAATATTGTGAGCTTGTCATTCGGGAGCAATCCGTTTCGCTTGTCCAGCACAAAGTCGTGTCGAATGAATTTGAGCCATCCCCATCCCGGGAATTCTTGGCCTTGGCCAAATGTGTAATTCGTGGAAAATGCATTGGTATGCTCGCGTTGCGCGTTCAAAATGGCCATTTTGAAGCTGACATTGACTGTGCCCGATTCCTTGGGTTGGACACAATACAGGAAAAGCGACACACAATCCTTTGATTCTTCAGTCTTGCCTTTTGGGTACAATCTCAAATTCCATTTTGTCGGTGTTTGGGCATTTGGGTCGGAACTGGAATTGCTTCAACAGTTTAAATTTTCTCCATTTGATGCCAAACCTGAACGTGGAACTCTCCAAATACTCACCCAACTTTTTTGTGCATCTCGAAAATTTGCCAATAGTCCAAACATAGTCGATCCTAAAGAGAATAAACTTTCAAACAAAAGAAGCCCAGGTAAACGCACGTTTCGTCTTTCAATTCGGTGTTGCACCAGTTCTTCGCCAATGGCACTGAGTCCGCGTTCAATGGTTCACCTCCTGAACTGCTCGAACTTGCATCGGCCATTTCCAATTCTCAGTCGGTGTTAAAGGCTGATTTGTAGAGGAAAATTGCACTGTAAATTCGAAAAATGAGTAGTCTGAAATTTTGGGATTTTGGAGTGAGGTTATTGGTTTGTTTGGTTGGTTCCCGGCTAATTGGGCACCACGGAAAATTGGGCATCGGAAATTTGGGCGCCAAGAAAATTGGGCACCAAACTAGGCCTAAGCCTATTTCTAAGGCCAGAGTAGCCAAATGGGCTTTTTTAGCCTAAGCCAAGGCAAGCTTAGCTTAGGCTTAGCTTAAGCTTAGCCTACGTCTAAGCCTAAAGTGCAAGCCTAAAGCCCAAAGAGTAACCAAATGGGCTTTTCCTAAGCCTAGCCTAAACCTACTAAGCCAAGGTTTAAGCCTATTTCTAAGCCTAAGTTATAGCCAAGTTTATTCAAGAAAATTTCACATTTTGTGCCCAATTTTCCGGTGCCTAATTTTCTTAGTGCCCAATTTTCCTGGTGCCCAATATTCCGTGGTGCCCAATTTTCCGCCAAAAGCCTGGTGCCCAATTTTCCGACCACGGTTTGGTTTGCTAAAACAGATCCTATCGTGGAAATGGAATCCCAAGGCTAAAAGATCTCTCAGGATTGCACGATTTGCATTTACATTTACTATTTACTTTCTCAGAAATATAAAAATTAATCGGCAAGTCGATTAATGCTGCCGGATTGCATTCAACTTTGACGAGAGAATGATGATGCGAATAGTGAACTCAACCTCTGCTGCCAAAGTCTAAAGTTGGACTGTCGCTGTTGATCGCTGAATGAGGGAATTTTGCCGCGTGCAAAACTGCAAAAAGATAGGGATGAAGATGATAGATGAGTGAAAAGAAAAGTAGTAGCACGCACATGCGGCAGAAAGAGAGGAGATATGTGATGTATTAAATATTTTAAGATTTTAAAAGATTATGAAATTATGATTATTGATTAATTAGTGCCCCAAAATAATGGGAAACCATCCATGTGTTTTTCAATGTACCTTATCTATCTATATCTGCATTTCTTAAATTTTCATCACTTTTTCCACAATTTTTTATTCCAATTTTCAAATTTATGCGGCCATGCCTATTTTTTGAATTTTTGGCCCATTGCATTTTATGGCCATATTTCGCACACCTGCCAATCGTCCAAGTGAAAAAATGCAGATTTGGAGAAGACAATTCCTTTTGTCCGTCCAAAATATTGCAAACACAAAGAATCGATTGCCCTCTCACCCCCAACGGTAAAATCCCAACTCGTTACACCCAACTCGTTACAGCCCAACTCGTTACGTCTTTACCCAACTCGTTACTCACAGGGGGAAGGAACCCCTTTGGATTTTCAGGTCAAAAATTTAAAATCATCAAATTATAGCTCATTCGACTCCTCTCAACGAGCTGAGTCGAATAGTACCAGAATTAGGCCGATCTGAGCATTTTGGGCTAAGTTATGAATTTTTAAATTTTTCGCAGTGTGGATGTTGTAGCTCCATGAAGCCACCACACTTCCTCCGGCGGTATTCATACTGGGGTCGTAAATAATGACTAGGCTTAGACATAAGCTTAAGCATAAGCTTGCCTTAGGCTTTAAGCAAAATAGCCCACTCGGCTAACGTTAGGCTTAGACAAAAAGGCTTTAATCTAAAATGGCCCATATGGCTACACCTTATCTATGATTTTATTGTTGTTGCTCTATAGAAGTAACGAGTTGGGAAAAGTGTAACGAGTTGGGTAAAGACGTAACGAGTTGGGCGTAACGAGTTGTCCTGTTTCCTGTAACGAGTTGGGGGGCGTTCCCCCCAACGCGAAAGGGGCAGAGAATGGTTAGCAACATAAGCAAGCGACTGAGAAGAGCAAAGAACTCATAAGTCATAATTCAAATTTCACCCAAAGTATTTTTAAAACTGATCATCATGTGATCCTGAGAAGGGGTTGTTCACCATTTTTCCGCACTAAGTACTAATCTTAATTTCCTTTAATACTACTAAGTACTACTATTAAAAGCCAACAAAATGCCAACAGAGCAGGTCAGTCCGCGCGACTGGGACAGCCCAGTGGAGGAGACCGTGGAGTCGCCGATCACACTGGGGGAGCTCCGAGAGTGGGCCGAACAGCGCTGTCTGACGCGCCACAGACACAGCGCAACGGACAAATACGTGTACATGGCGTGCCAGATGTGCGCTGAGGATGGGACTGAGTGCCAGTACCGGGTGCGCGCCCAACGCAACGAAGAGGGCGCGTACAGCCTGGCCGAGGGCTCCAAATGGCCGCACAGCCATCCCCCGCTGGTCGTCAACAACAACGAAAGCGTGGAGGCCACAAAAAACAATGGAGGTGGGTCAATCAAGCGTTCTTGGAATAAAGATGCTCCGATCTCGGGCAAAGCTTGAAATCCGCTTCCAAATCTAATTAGCTCCCATTTAAATTCGGTTCATTTTTTGAAGTTTAAATTTCGTTTTAAATTAATTCTTCGAAATTTCAAACCGAATGCATGCGGTTTGTTAACGGAGAGAGAAGTCCATTCCAAAGGAGATAGAGAGAGAGTGGGAGGAAAGTTCCCTTGAAAAGGTAATTTTGATAATCACAATTTATGGCCATTTGCAAAAATTGAAACTATCAAAATTTATAACTGATAATCAAGATCATTCGATTGAATTGAGATTGAACACCCGAATTTTTAAATGTGTTGATCGAGAGTCAAACATTCTGCCACTTGGTAGCGTTAGTTCTGTGACTTGGCAGTTTAGACTTTAGAGTTCAACACTCAACAGTCAACCAAATAGGTCAGAGGTCAGACTCTGGGATCAGAGGGAGTCTGATTTCTGATCGATCCGGCTTCATTAAACCCGAAAACAAATTCAATAAAATAAGTTGTCTAATTTTTTTGTCTCCAACAGAGCCGAGCAGCAAAAGGACCCGCTTCCACACCGATCACCTGGGCAATCGATGGCGACTGGTGTTTTCGAGTGGGTCCGATGAAGAGCTGCAGAAAGTGCGCCGCCAGCACGGCGTTTGCCACGGTCCAGAATATTTGCGGACCAGAATCTACTATTGCGCCAAAAAGCAAACCAACGGGTGCCAGTACAGAATGCTTCGTCGAACAGTGCAAAGTACCTATGCATTTGTCCAAAACAAATCTCAATGTTTCCTGATCCGATTTTTGGCGGAGGTACTTGATAGATTGTCGATCAAAACGAGAAATGACCGTTAAAAGCAATGGATCAGATTCTGCACAAATGGAAACTTGGGGTCAAAACAGATTATTTTTTGTTTTGGACAAACTGCTGTTGTACGAATGCGGAGAGCACAACCACGAGTTTGGCGTGGTCAGGCAAAAGTTCAAATGGCAAGGGCGCCTCATCGCCCAAGGCTGGACACTGCAAACGGTGCGCATCGAAATGCGGCGTCTTGGACTGGTCCAGTCGCGGAACACGAATGGAGAGACGCGACGATTCACTTGGGGCGGGTGCGTGTTGGGATAACAAAAGTCAAATCAACTGATTTAAATGGACCTCTCATGCGATCAATTGATCTGATCAACTTGTTATCATGAACTGGATGTGATCTGATCTGAAACTGAACTGCTTGATCGGTATTGATTGGTCAATCGCTAAACTGTGGCGTTTGGTCAACTGCTTTGTGTTATTGGTATTTGATCGCTTGATTTGTATAATTGATCTTGATCAACTTATCTGATCGACCTGATTTTGATTAACTTCAACTTCTCTTTTCTCGGTTTAAGGTGCAAAAAGAGGAATGCCACTGGCGAACTATGCCAATACAAAATGCGAGCGGAACTGAAAAGCAAAGACAAGTACGAGGTGCAGGAGTGTGGCGAGCACAATCATGCAGTGGCGACCAATGAAGGTTTGAATTTAATCGATGTAATGATAAATGATACAGTCCATGACTATATTTGTGCAGATGAGGAGGCTCCCTCCTCCACTTGCGATTACGTGGATCGTCTGGGCGGCCAGTGGACGTTGGTGGGCAAAATTCGTTCCGACGCGCACCTGGAACAGTTGTTGTGTATCTTTTGTCGTATCCTGTCCGGCATCATTAGTGAGAGAAATGGACTGACTTTAAAGGGACCTGGACCTGATCAGTTGTAGTTGGTGTTCAGGACCATCAAAAATCAAAATGTTCATTACTAAAAGTGATAATCAAAAAGGTTTTGTGCTTTCAAAGCGCGAATTTAAAAGGTCAGATCAATGTGATCAATCAATCGATGATCACTGGTTATCGAAGTGATCATTTTGTTGGGATAAATTGATCACTCCTTTTTTGGGCCTCAAAGGGAAAATAATAATCCGATTTCACTTTTTGACCACTGTTCGAATGTTGATATTTGATTGATCCATTGATCGATCGGTTCCGATCACTAACTGCTGATTGGGTCCGTCCAGAAAATCGCTATTTTCTACAAAAAGTATTCGAGAGCAATTTAAGCAAACATTTAAAGGCACATCGGCGGCAGACAATGATGCCAACGAGGTCGAATTTGTTGACGACGTTTGTCGACAGAAATGGCTCCCCCAACTGATTGACGCAAAAATTGAGCAAACGGAAGAGAATGGAAGCGGCAGAGGAGAGTTGGTGCTGATTGGGGAAGAGACGGCGACGGTTTCGGGCGAACAGGTGAAAATTGAATGGCAAAATTTGGAGGAATTGAAACCTTGGGGAGCCGAAAAGTCATGAAACGGTGTTTTCAAATAAATTTTCTTAGATCCAAATCCATTTGTGATCACTGATCGATTGTTGATCAGCGCTGATCAGTGGATTTCAAAGCAATCGATGCGTTCAAAAATTGACCAAAATGTTGGTCCGTCCTCTGAATCTATTTTTGGCAAATTTTATAGAAGAATTGGTTCACTTTGAGCAGACATCAAATGGTTCAACTAACCAATTCATTTTCGAATCCCGAACTTTTTTGTACCCAAAATTCGGACCGCCGCCTTAAATTCACTCAAAAAGTGACAACAGATTTGTGTCAATTTTTAGCCAATCAAACTGGAAGTGGAAGCTGACACTGCGGATTTGGCAGTTCCTACTCTGAATCTGAAGAGCAGAAAGAGGAAAATCAAAAGGGAGATTGAGGAGAATCAGACAGAAAGAGGAGAAATCAAACAGAAAATTGAGGAGATATCAAACAGAAAATTGACTTTGCTTGAAATTGGATCCATTGGATATGTGGCTTTTTGTTGCTTTACTTTAAATTCCCAAAAAATGCGTATTTGTGGTTGTGCTAATTATAATATGGGTGGAATACATCACCAAATTTCGTTTTATTTTTGTCCGTTCTTCCATTTTCCTCCTCCGCAGCCATTCCCCAACCAATTCAGGCCTTCCTTTGGCGCCACTGGATCGGCCATTTCCCGTACTGGCTTGCGCCCCAGGGCTCTCTGGAAATAAAAAATAGCATTTTTTAAAGTTAAAATAATCAATTATTTTTAGAACGTTCATTCAAAACATTTTAGTCACCGATTTCCAAACAATGGCCACATAACTCGGTCAATCATTTTGCCCCAACCAGTCTCCCAATGTTTCCGAATCGGGAAATGCGAAACAATTTGAGCCTTCTCTATCGAAAATTTCCAATGCAAAATAAAGTCTGTAACAAAACTATAGATGCACATTAAACCGACGTACTATTTTAACATGGCTACTGAAGGCTGACTTTTTTGATTTTTGTAAAAAGGCAAATTCTCTTTAAAATGCTAAAGGAGCTTATTTAAGTGAGTGTTAGAAATGTCTGATCAAGCCCTCAAACATTTGACCTCCCAAGCATCCATAGTTTCTTTTTGCGCACCCTATTTTGTACAAATTATATTTCTAAAAGGTCTGGGGATAAAAACCAAGTGCTGACAGCAGAAATAAGGATTTGACCCGCGAATCTTTGGGATTCTGCCGGGCTTTTAAAAATGCATTGAATTGGCCCAGTCGAACCCACAGCAGACTGCCGCTGGTGAAGCGGTCGTAGAGCACTTGGGGGCCCCCCTCTGGCGCCACCCAGTCGGCCAGCAGCAGACACAACAGCAACACTAGAGAGCAGAGCAAAAAAAGGGAGCAGCAGTGCATTTGCTTTGACGACGATTTGGAATTGTTTTCTGACTGACGACTTCCAAAATAATTCGCAACAATTTATAGCTGGAAAACAGGCGGAGAGAATGCGCACTGCTGGTGATGTTGTTGTGAACCAAGTGGGAGTGTTTTGGCTATTTTGGTTGATCACTGATCAGCGCAGACTCGAACGATAAACAATCAAGAGTGGAATGGTGTGTGAACTGGACCGTTTGGAGTTTTCGAACACAAACTGTCCAGCGGGAATGGAGAAGCTGATTCCTTTCTGGATCTCTTCATCTTGTGATCTCAGAGCCCAACAATGGCGAACTCTGTGCTTAGCCGAACAAGAATCATCGCTTTTTTGGATGAAACGATTTCACAAACAAACAAATATGAATGTCAACAATAGGTCTGCTCCAGAAGGATGACAGTCGTCTGGCCTCTCAATCAGAGAAGGGAGCAGCACATCACTTTGCGGGGCTCGACGGCTGACTCAGTTTGCGTTTTTTGGGGGCATAGACAGCTAGAATGGAATGGATGTATTTGGCAAAAGGAAAGGGGCCGAAGACACTGACTCACTCTTGGACTTGATCACCTGCTTGAGCAGCTCTGGATGCGAAGCCACAAATGGAGCCCATTGGTCAGACTCCATCACCTGGCAAGGGAAGTTGGCGATTGGTGTGCCAAAAGCCTCTCCAACCTCGTCCGGGTGCAAGTTGATGTAGAGGATGGCACGTGCCTTCAGGTGCTCCGCATTGTGGCGGTCGGCCAGGGCCAGCACAGTGCACACATTCTCTTTGGTCAGTCCCGTGGAGAGCCGCTTCTGGCAGAGGGCCTTCAGTCGGTACAGCTGGTACTTGTCCGCAGCTGTCAACAACCCCTCGGCCATTCCTTCCTCCGCCAGCAGTTTGGGCGCCTCTCCAGTGTACAGGAAGTGGAGCAGTTGGCCCAGAACTGGAGCTGTGACGTCAGGAATGTGGACTCGGCTGGTGCGCTTCTCCTCAGTGTCATGGTCGAACATGGCCGCGAAGACTGGAGAGCGGGAGGCGAGAATCACTTTGTGGACCTGGGGAGTGAAGGGACTCGAATCTGCGACTGCTAACCAAAGAGACCTTGAACTCCCTGTTGCCGTCTGAGCTGAGCACGCAGTCCGCCAGAAGGCCCTTCTTCAACACTGCGCCCATGTCAATTGACAAACGAGGTTCGGGAACGGGACACTCTTGTGGCCCGGACACATTGACCTGAGATATTTGGGAATTTGAAAAATGCAAAATGCAAATACATCTTAAGAATTCACCGAGTCGATGGAGAATATTGTGAGTTGGTCATCCGGGAGCAGTCCGTTCTGCTCGTCCAGCACAAAGTCGTGTCGAACTAGTTAGGGCCATCCCCAGTTTGAAATGTCCCGACCAAAGTTATGTTCCGTCTTCTTCGCATTGGTGTGCTCGCGTTGTGCGTTCAAAATGGCAAATTTGAAGCTGGCATTGATCGTTCCCGCCGATTCAGTGGGTCGGACACAATGAAGGTAAAGCGACAAATAGCCCTCTGCCGCCTCATTTAGCCCCTTCGGGTACAAATCCAAATACCATTTTGGAGACTGTTCGGCATTTGGGTCGGAACTGGAATTGCCTCAACATTTTCTATTAGTTTCTTTCTCCATTTTATGCCAAACCTGAACGTGGAACTCTGCAAATACTCGCCCAACTTTTTTGTGCAGCTCGAAAATTTGTTGATGGTCCAGATATAGTCGACTCTAAATCCAATTAGACATTAATGAAATTTGGGGTAAAAGAGGCCAAACCCACTTTTGCGTCTTCAATTCGGTGTTGCACCAATTCTCTGCCAGTGGCGGTGATGGCGCTGTTGAACTGCTCGAACTCGCGTCGGCCATTTCCAATCAAATCTAACAAAAAAGAGAAAGAACGATTTATAGGATTTTTCCATTTTTCTAATGCCTACAATGCAGATCTAGTGTTGCATATATAATGTATTAATAGTGTACTATATGTTCATTGTTAATGCATAATGTTGTTGTAGGTACATGTCAAACAGGGCTTTGGAGATTAAGATCATAGATCACTGATTGATGGAATGATAGATTCTAATTGCAGTTGAATAACTCGCGCAACATTCACTCATCGCTTAAGACGTTGAGACCTTTACATCACAACTGCAGATGGAGATTTGGAATTTGGAGATGTGGGTATTCAGAATTGGGAACGGGCGAATTGTACTGTCCGACTTGAACAGCTAGAACGCTGATAATATAGCACAAGTTCTTTTTTCTTCGTTATTCGAGCATATAGTATAATCTATAATTTATTCATTTCTGATTTCAATTTTGTGGTAATCGCTTCTATACTGACTGTTTCACGAATGTTGGCGGAGAATTGGTGTAACACCGAACTGAAGGCGGAAAAGTGGGTTTGATTTGGCCTCCCCGTTTCCCGAGCAGATTGTCCAAAAGTTTGTTCTCATTTACTATTAATTATTAGGACTGACTATGTCTGGACCATCAACAAATTTTCGAGCTGCGCAAAAAAGTTGGGCGAGTATTTGCAGAGTTCCACGTTCAGGTTGGTCAACCATAAAACGCAGAAATGGCGAAAGCAATTCCAGTTCCGACCCAAATGCCCAAAAACCGGCAAAATGGCGTTTGGATTTGTACCCAAAAGGCAAGACTGAAAAATCAAAGGACTATGTGTCGCTTTACCTTCATTGTGTCCATCCCGGGGAATCGGGTACAGTCAATGTCAGCTTCAAAATGGCCATCTTGAACGCACAACGCGAGCACACCAAAGCATTTTCCTCAAATTACACATTTGGCCAAGGCAAAAAATGCGTGGGATGGGGATGGCCCAAGTTCATTCGACAAGACTTTGTGCTGGAAGAGCAGAATGAATTGCTCCCGGATGACCAACTCACAATATTCTGCGAAGTCTCCATCGACGCGGTGAATTCGTAGATTTATTTGCATTTTCAAATTCTTCAACATCCCAGGTCACTGTGTCCGGGCCACAAGAGTGCCCTGTTCCCAACTGCCGTATGGCCAACGATTTCGGCGCATTGCTGGTGAATGGTCTGTTCGCGGATTGTGTGCTCTGCGCGGGCGAAGAGGAATTCAAGGTCTGCTCCAATTTAGACATTATTGGCTTTGATCAATCAAAACAAGTGTAAAAATGCCTACAAAAATCAATACCAAATCAGTGAAATCTTTTTCAATTAGAAAGGGTCAGATTTATAGCAGAAGTTGGTTCTAACTTCTAAAATCTGATCACTAAATTAAATTTCGGTCAAAATCTATTCAAATCGATCATTTCAGGTGCACAAGGCAGTGCTGGCCTCCCGCTCTCCAGTCTTCGCGGCTATGTTCGAACATGACACAGAGGAGAAGCGCACCAACAAAGTCCACATTCCGGACGTCACAGCTCCAGTTCTGGGTCAACTATTGTACTTCCTGTACACTGGAGAGGCGCCCAAACTGCTGGCGGATGAGGGAATGGCCCAGGGGTTGCTGGCAGCTGCGGACAAGTACCAGCTGTACCGACTGAAGGCCCTCTGCCAGAAGCGGCTCTCCACGGGACTGACCAAAGAGAATGTGTGCACTGTGCTGGCCCTGGCCGACCGCCACAATGCGGAGCACCTGAAGGCACGTGCCATCCTCTACATCAACTTGCACCCGGACGAGGTTGGAGAGGCTTTTGGCACACCAATCGCCAACTTCCCTTGCCAGGTGATGGAGTCTGACCAATGGGCTCCATTTGTGGCTTCGCATCCAGAGCTGCTCAAGCAGGTGATCAAGTCCAAGAGTGAGTCAGTGTCTTCGGCCCCTTTCCTTTTGCCAAATACATCCATTCCATTCTAGCTGTCTATGCCCCCAAAAAACGCAAACTGAGTCAGCCGTCGAGCCCCGCAAAGTGATGTGCCAGAGAGGACGTCCACTTATCGGCCTTCACTGATCTTTGTATTGATATTGTTTGTTTGCTTAATCCATTTTATCAAATATGTTTTGATCAATTTACGTCACGGTCAATTTTTTTGTTAAAATCAAAATCCGACTTCAATATTTTTTTCAATCCTAAAACATTAAACATTATTTTAAGCACCGCCCGAGAGCAATGTATTCCCAAATTTGTCTAAACCACCAACCATATTTGGGGGTTGGAAAACCAAAGCACCTTTTCAAGGGAACTTTCGTTCGGAGACAGTCCCAATTGAGAAGGTATTTGCCCCGAATGCAGTGCAACCATTGGATGGGGTGAGTCGCCCAATGCATTCATTCCCTCTCTTGGCAACGTGAGAATTGAGAAGATGCAGTTTGTGGAGGCTGCGCCAGAACTAGAACACTAATTTTCAGCAGGCAACCGTTTGAAAGCACATATGGAATTTCAATTTTATGTGGAATTTGCAATTGGTTTATCCTTGATCAGTTTAACGTGTGTATCGAAAATGCAGATTTGTTGACTTCATTTGGGGAGACGATAAGCCCACATCAAAGGGTCACAAATGGGATTTCTCCTATTACATATCAGGATGTATTGGGGACAAAACGGGGTTTCAGTTTCGTCAATTTGGAGTTTTGGAGAACACAAATCATCGAGGGGGATCTGACCGATGGGGGTGAAAGAGCGACGGCGACGGGCGAAACAAAGCGAGAAGATGAATAATCAAAACAATGCGATGGGATCTGTTGTGTGTGGGTCTGTCTGATTGTTTCTGACTTAACTCTCTCTATTCGTTGTGTTCTGGGTTCTCCTTTCTTTTCCTCTCTGAGTCCTCTCAGGTCCCACTGGAGGCGGGCGGCGGCGCATTCAACGGCTGCTGCTGGTCCTCCTCCAACTGGATGCTGGTCGCCTGGTTCGGAAGCTTCTGAACAAAAAAGATTAGCATTCTTCTTAGCTAATTGATTGAAAGGATCGATGGGATTTAAGATTAAGCTCTGATCGATAAACAAAAGAATCGATCGGTCAATTCCCAATCGAATTCGATAATCAGATTTAATGTATCAGCAGTAAACTGTTTAAATCTGATGGCCTAATAACAAACACAATTCAGAATAAAACTGATCGGTTGATTCAAAGGGATTGGTGAATCGATCAGATCGAACGATCAAGGTTAGAATGATGGATTGACCACTTGATCAGATCATTTCGATTTTTAATCAAACATCAGCCAAAATCGGAGTTTTGGCTGTCCAAAATCTAAATAATAAGTACCTTTGGCGGGGTCTTCTTGTCCTTGTTGCCGACGCAGCATGTGACAGCGCCCGTCTCCAGCACGTCGCAGTTGTTCGGCTGGCAGGCGAACGCGCAGTCCAGCTCCGAAGTGTTTGCGGAGGTGTCCATCTGAAAAGAAGAATGGTATATAATGAAAAATCGTCATTTTTGGTACCAAAAGCCTGGGGGTCTGAATTTTGGCCAAAAGCAAAGAGACGCGTATTCCGATTCTAATTTTATGAATCAATAGTGTAGTAATTCCCCCCAAAATACTCAAAGTTTTCAGTCCCCTTTGTTTTTAGAAAAAAATTTGACCTGGCCAACATTGGCTTTTGTAGTGCTTCACTGCCTTTAACCAAAATTCTGATCCCAGGATTTTTGGTTGAAGTCAAATAAAAACAGGAGGCATTGCCGTATACTATGAGTGTTTTGATTTAATTTCATCTCCCTGTGCCCACCTCTGCGAATTCTGGCTGGATGGTGGTCGAGTGGATGTGGTTGTCGTGGAACAGGGCTCGAATCTGCTCCGCCGCCATTACATAGTGGCGCAGAGTGCGAAAGCGGATGTGCACGGTGGCGATGATGCGCTCGCCGACCTCAAAAATAAAAATGGATGGATATTAAACTGAAATGCAAATATTTCGCCCAGAAAATGTAAATAATTCGCCCACCAATCGCCAAACGTGGAACTCGTGCACTGCGACAATCCCGTCGATTTGGAGCAGTTCAGTCTGCAATTTTTCCACATTGACGAAGTGCGGCGTCGTCTGGAGCAGAATGAGCGCCGTCTCACGGACTGAAATGCCCACACCAAATTGGCAAAACAAAAGATTAGCTAACCGAGCGGAAACGTAGTGAACACCATCATACACACCATGATAATGCTGCAACAAAATGGGAGCCATTCATTTACAAAAAAAAGAAGTAAAAAGCAGTCAATTTCGAACTTAATTTTTTATTGATTTTCACGGACTTAACCTATTAATTGAATTGTCAACCTGGTGTCCCAAATCTCCAATCTATTCGATTCCGTTTTTGCAAATTTGAACAAGTGATCAGTGATCACACATTTGGGGATCTAAGTCTTGATCTTTGATTAAAAGACATTTCTGATCGATTAATCTCTTGATTCCGAACTAATTTTGCTAAATTGATTAACCAGCTGATTTTCGTTTATTGGTCCTTTCTATCCGACCTACTCAGTTCGACGGCCTGATCTACCTCCCTCTTTGCCTAATCGGACCCTACTTGTAATTATAATATGGTCCATTTTTGAGAAATGGGTTCCGAACCTGAGCGACGGGTCCATGTACAGTTTGAGCCAGTCGTAACCCTCGATGAGCCAGGCGCACAGCGCAGTCACGATCACAATCACGGAGCCGACCGCGTCGCTGAGCACGTGCAGGAACACCGCGCGCATGTTCAGATGATCTCCATGGCCAGATTTGGCGGCTGAAATGGGTGTAATGTATGGATCGAGAAATGAATAGTTTAGTGCGCAATGCACAATATGTGCGATGGTCAGAGGTCAGAGGTATCATCTTTCATCTTTTGATGGTATTAGCAGCCAATGACCAAGATCAAAACATTTTAATTCTAAAGATATATTTAAAAGGCCCAAAATTGAACTGAAGCAATGGCATGATTAGGATGTATGTCTTTAATTTGGTTTCTTTTTGCCTTAACTTTTATTTTTTACAAACAGCGGTTCTTTTTATGCCTTAAATTTTTATTTTTACATAAAGTTGTTTTTATCAAATTTTAATCCGCGACTCACTTAGCCACACTCTTAGACGTGCTAAACTAAACTCCGGCTAAGGTTTTCCGGAATGTCCGGGTTTTCCCCGGTTAATGCGTTTCCGGAATATTGTGTTTTCCCGGAATTTAAGGCAAAAAGAAAATGGCTAAAACTGTTGGACTTTTAATTCTTTGAGTGGTTTTTGAAAGGGTCTATGGCGAATTCCAATAAATTTCCAACCAAATTATGCGCTTACACTTCTTCGGGGGGCTGCGCGTCATCAGCGACTCCTCGACGGCCTCCATCTCGGCCAGTGCCATCGCGCGGTCCTGGTGCGAGTTGAGCAGGTGGCCCGCCTCGCCGCCGTCCAGTCCGCCGTTGCCCGACTCGCCCAGGTCAGAGCGCACGTCCTCCACCCCGTGGGCGCCGTGCGCGTGGCCCACGTGGCCGTGGAACAGCGCCATGCCCACAATGTTGACGAAGAAGCCGACGGTGCCGACCACCAGCACCACGAACGGGTTCTTGATCGGCTCCGGCTCCAGCAGGCGCTGGATGGACTGCAAAGGGGGAAATGATATCATTTTGTCTCTAAAACTGTAAATCTCATTTTTAAGAAGTAAACAATCCGATTTCCCTGGATGGAGTTGTTGACTTCCCACAGGTGCAACCAAAATTTGACCGAATAAAGGATTGATGTTTGCTTAATTCTTATTTAATTTTGAAAATTATATTTGTGAATATATTCAATGCATAATTTTCAAAATTATAGTTCCGTCTCATCCAATGATTGTTTTATATTTTGGTTCTTCAAAGTAAAGGTATCGTCTGTTTAGTCTCTTAACAGTGGACAATGAGCAATGAGAATGCACTCATTTTCAATTATGAATCAAATATCCAACAAATTTGCATAAAAAATGGATGATAAACGCCGCTTATCTAACTTTCGATTTTGGAATTTAGACCTTTTTTTCGAGAAGCACACAAACCTCGATGAGAATGGTGAAGCAGAGCGCCAGCAGGAACACCCCGTTGACGAGGGCGCCCAGCACTTCGGCGCGGACCCAGCCAAACGTGTTCTTGGAGCTCTTGCTGCGCTCGGCCACCTCAAATTTGAAAGGCCATTAATCAACAATGAATGCCTCGCGAACCTTGAGACAGCCGTAGGCAATGGACAGGGCCATCACGTCGCTCATCATGTGGAACGAGTCGGCGATCAGCGCCATCGAGTGGGACACGTAGCCAAAGACCAACTGCGAATGGCACAACTTATTAATTTGATGAAAATTGAATGGTCAGAAAAACACGTATTTTCAGATTTCAATGGGACGGATTCACTTAGGTACTGCTTGAACTAGATGACCCACATCCTGGGCCAAGTTCAAGCCGATCTTGAGATGCAACATTTTCATGAATGTTCGGGGCCGTCACAAATTTCGCATTAATTTTTTTCTAGTACTGCTTGAACTTTGCGCCCAAAATGAGAGAAAGAAACCTCGATGAGGAAGTAGCCAAATGTGAGGGCCAGCATGAGCAGCAGACGATGGCCGCGCGAGAGCGCCAAAAAGCGAATGCGGCTGTGGTGGTGTTGCTGGTGCGATTGGCTGTCATCGCTGGGCCGTCTCTGGAAATCATTATTTGCGCGTAAAGTCGGAGACTTGAAATTTTGATTTTACTCTTCAAAAGCTCTTTTTGTGGTAGCCTCTATATCCTCAAAATGACTTCCATATCAATGTTGTGCCACCAGGTTCAAGGCATGAAACCAAGTAATACTCAAGCAAGAACTATCCATTTTGCCTGTACCAACAATACGCTTTCTCATTCGGATATCAGGGGAAAACCATAAGGGTTTAGGGCATTAGCCATTTAGTGGGTTTTGGCTTTACCCGATCGGTTTTCGGTTACTCCCCAATCCGGCGAGGAGAAGATGAAAAAGTGTTGTGTAATAGTGGAGAGATGATAATGAGAAGGGTAAACACAGAAGAGAGGATAGAAAAGGAAGATTAAATAGAAATGAAATTTTTGTTAACTGATTCACTTGGGGATGTTCCGGAAAATTCTCAATGTCGATGAGAAGATGAAAAAGTGTTGTGTAATAGTGGAGAGATGATAATGAGAAGGGTAAACACAGAAGAGAGGATAGAAAAGGAAGATTAAATAGAAATGAAATTTTTGTTAACTGATTCACTTGGGGATGTTCCGGAAAATTCTCAATGTCGATAAAGAGTTCGTATTTTTTATGATAGAGACTACTCGAGAATTATTTTGGCTTTTTCCAATTTGATTTTGAATTTATTATTTTGAGATAAACCTTTCGCTTTTGAGCTCCGTTCTTCATTTGCTGCGTCGGTTGTCCGTCTTCCACCGCCGGGCCATCCGCAATGTTCGTCGCGGTCGGAGTGTTGGGAATGGGCTGCTGGCCGCTGTTTGATTCCTTAAATGTGGTTGGCGCGTCCATTTTGGGGTTTTGCGCTGAAAAATAATTGCAAAACGATTGAAATGGATTAATGGGGACGAAACAATGTAAAATGAAATTTGAACGGATTTGGGAAATCCGACCGAAATTAAATCCGATTGAATAAAAAATTACACAATTCTCTAAATTAAACGCTGAGCAATGAATAAAAAATCGCAAATCAACTATTTAAATGTGCAAATTTCAATATCGATATCCGGAACTCCGCTCGCGCTTCTTCTCTTTGAGTCTCCGCTTCTCGGCCCGTCGGTACTCATCGGCGAGCGTTCTTCTGCAAAATCAGGGGAATGACACAAATAATTTAGCCTTTCGGCTAAACAATGTTTTTGATTAGTTGTTTTATGGCCATTACCATTCATTTGAGCCCCGTAGGAGTGTTTGACGCCTTAATAATTCACCCAAGATTGGAGTTGGAAGTTTAATTTTTTAATTAGTGGGTCCATTAATTCTTTAGACCAAATTTGGGCTTTAAAGCTCAGCGCGAGATTGAAAATAGCCAAATTCCAATTTTTGCGCATCTGAGAGCTCCTTTCAATCACTTGCTCTCTTTCTATCCAGACAGAACTCAGCCATTATTAAGGCCACAAATTGATTTGGTCTTTTAGTTTTGCAAATAATGTTTTTTGAAACCTCTCTTCAAGCTCCTCCTTGTACTCGGGAGTGATGATCTTGCGCTGCTCCTCCATCAGCAGCTCCTCGGAGCACTCCAACAGCATTTGACGAAGCTTCTCATAGCAATCGTCCATGTTTTGGAGCTAAATTGCACAAAAACCTCGGCTCACAAAATAGCTGGGTGTAATCACTCACTATACATCTATTTGGGCTTCAAGATGGTATCAGAAATTCGGAAAAATTTTGAATTTGTTTTATGACCTTTACCGGGGGTTGATATATGACTACTAAACCTATGACAGTTCAAAAAATGGATTTTGGGACTAAAAGTATAGAGATGGCCCACAGATCCATTGGATACCGATTTCTGTTTTTGCTTTTTGGCAAACTATTTTCAATTTATTTACACCTCAATTGCCGATCCAATGTCCAAACTTGGACACAGTGGTGGGTTTGTTTTTTTCCGCTCGCTCACCGCGTATCGAGTGACTTGTGAGGTGAGCGAGAACTCTCGCCGGGAGTTCACATTGCCCGGATGCTTTTGTTCGAGGTGCGCGCGCACCCGGAGCGGGATCCAGTTGGCGCTGTCCAAATTGAAGCGGATCTCCGCTTTGGTGGGGTCTAAAAATGGTTGTATGATATTCGGGACTAAAATGGGGCGGAAGATTGTTTTTGGATTGCTGCTCACTCTTGTTGATGTTTGAGCCGCCCGGACCGCTCGCGTTCGTCCACTTTGAGCGAATGCGATCTGCAAACAAGCAATGGATGGATGGTTTTAGTTCCTTGAGTGCGCGAACCGGACAACGGACAAGTGTGACAACAGGCTTGAGAAGCGGTAACGAAAAGTATTTAGATACATTGGGAGCTATGTCTTGAGTGGCCAAGGAAGGGCGCAAATTGGCGAGGGAAATACGGAACTATAGCTATGCTTGTGCTTCTCAAACAAAACCCACTAATCTATAAGAGGTAATAATGAAAAGAGTTCTGCAGTTTTGCTGCCCGAGTTTAAGCTTTAGCGTCAGCTTCATTCTATATATTCTTGATCCAGCAATATTTTTAGTCCCGATCTGGGTCGTAAAATCATGTTCATGCTTCATCTTGGATTTGGACTCTATAAACCAAAAATGTTGCTCTATAATTTGATTGGAATGGAACTCTAGATAAAATAAATTGATTGGATGTCTGATTAGTTTGAATTGTAATAGAATCAGAATAAAGTCGTCTTTTATTCGAGCTTCAAATGCTTAAAACACAACCCAAAATTCTAAAAGCTTATAAAGCTTCCAAAAATGGCCGCGGTCACTAGGGCCTATGGACAAGGTAAATCGATTGTTGAATCTTATGGCACCATTAAATGCATAATTGGAAAATGTTTTGAGAATTTTGATGTCCAAAACATTGCAAGCTTGGGGGGTTAAACCACATTCTATGATTCCAGCTTCTATGTTAATCCCAAATCTAAGCTCTGTGAAATTAGAGTTGAGAGCCTGAGAACGACGAATTCTTGCATTATACATATGCTTTAAACTTTGCCAAATCAAATCGCAAACCTTTTGGTATTTTCCCGTCAAAGTATAGGCCTTCGAAGAAGTCAATATCCTCCGCCGAACCTCTCGATTCGTCCTAAAGACCACAAGCCATAAAATTGTTATTTTAGTTGGGTTTATATTGTCAATACATTTGCGGCCAATCTCGTCTTTGTGGAACAAATCAGTCGACTAATTGTGAATGGCGCTGCAACTATAGGAGAAGATGTCGTCGTTGGCGGTGGCCTGGTCAAATTGTGCAGCAATGCGACAACGAGTGAAGAGCGCATTTGGATGCACAACTTTCCTCTTAAATTTAAACACTTTGATTTGATTTAGCAACTACGATTCAATGGTTTTACATGAAAATGGAACAAAAACGCGATGATTGAGTTGGTCAAGCGAATAAATTCTATAAAATGGATTTGCGAATAGCAAATTTAATAAAGACCCAAATGGGCGTTGACATGCGGAATACCATGTGAAGATTCTATTCTACGAGGCAGCTAACAGTATAGGTAATCAATCAAGTAATAAGCATGCTAAAAGATAAAACCCTAACCCTAACACTTTAATAATAAACACTTTATTTTTATTGGTTAATTAACCAGTGCAATGTGGATGGATTAGGTGGGCAATCTGGATATTGTGATTGAAATTGGATGATGGATGCGCTTAACCCATCTCTCGATGCGATGCTCCTGATAGGGTAAGCCAAAAAGCGAAAAAGCTGGAAAGCTTCAGCTTTCAATCATTTTGGGATGAAATGTCATTTTCCATTTTATTGGAAAGAACAAATATAGAAATGGTTCCAAACCTCCAAATCTAAACCTCCAAAACTCCGAATTCAAATAGTATCGACTGGAAAATGGAAAGGTGAAATGTGAAGACGACCTGAAAGACGTGATGGCTGATGAGAAAATGAAGAGACTAAAGAGAGTGTACCCCGTCTGATAAAGTGATAAGCCATGGGTAAAGCCAGTGTTAAAGGATTAAAAACTCAAAAGCATCACTTAAATGGAAGTGAGACTGGCTCACCAGAAACCACCCATTTCCTATTTGATCATTGAGTTTGATTGAAATAAAATGGAAAGTCGTGAAACGAACAAGCAAAGAAGGCAAAGAGCAATTGATTAAAATAAAAGCAGCAGAGTGACTCGCCCGCAGACACAACAGCCCAGCGAGTAGCAGAGACAGAGACAAACAGACAAGTCCCAGAGGACAATGCTAATAAATAAACGAATATTGACATCGACTTTTTGCATGACTATTGACTAGTGGTTACAAGTCACATTAATGGATTTTGGCTTTCTTCACGTGAAAACGAGCAAACTAAATTATAATAAATAAGCCATTGCCAGTAAAACACAACATACCTATGCTATTAATATTAGTCAAGTATAATAATAGGCCAAGGTTTAACGCAAAAATCATTTCGCCCGTTTTCGTCCTTACACTCAAAAATGTTTGTTCACTGAAAAATTTCAATTGTTACAAATGCCAGTCACAACACAGAATTGGCACGCTTAATTGCATATCAATGATAATCAATAAGTTTTCTGTTATTGTTTTATAAGTATTATGATTTGTGAGAGTGAAGTGGAATCGGGTACATTATTAATTAATAAGCAGATGATGAAAAATGTTTGAGATTGGCTAAATATCGGTACTAAAGTAGCTTTTGACATTTTTGCGCCATTCATTTGTTTTGTTTGTGCGCCTCGTCATAGGTTCCTTAAAACAAATTCCATTCATCAAATTATGTAACATTAAAGCTGCAAACCCCTGTTTTTGTATGAAGCCACGTAGCCTGCAATTTGGATTGAAATTTATTCGAAAGTTCCATTGGAGATTGGCCAACCAGTGTATTCCTTGATATCCTCTCGTCCGGCCTTTCCTTTTCCCTTGCCTTCAGCGTCAAATCGCTCTTTGTGTGCCCCTTTTTAAGAAATAATTTTATTAAGCCCAGTAGGGTGTCTCAGCACCAGACTGTCATGGGTTTTGATGAATGATGAGCCATAACTCCCCTGGGAATTAAGCTTAATTTTGGACTGCGATGTCATTTGATGGCCCAAAGAGTGCTCTTTTTCAAGAGTCTATTCAGTTGCTGGATAGCTCAGTAATTGGAAAAGTTAATGGTAAATAATGTTTAAAAAAGTTGTTGCATTCCTGATTTTGTTACATACCTATCTGGATGTTTTTTTTCAAAAGCAAATTTCTTACCAATTTCACTAATCATAGATAATATAAATAGTTACCCATAACGTGACCGAAACTAAAAACCAACCTATAGATAGACATAGATTGAATTGATTTCTTTATCAGGTCCATCCTGGATCTCTTTTATAGCCTCTTGCTTTGTCAAGTTATGGCCTTATTGCTCCCAAATTCCTTGGCATCAAAACATGTTTGTTCGAATTTCGCGAAGTTTAAAAGAGTCAAACTACTTATTTTTCGATTTTACCTGTGTATTTGGTGTGATCGGTTAATCTGAAAATGGAAGCAAATCAATCATCCATCGTCCAATGGTCAGAGAGAGAGTACCGTTCGTAAACATTTCCTGCGGTGGAGGCTTTGGCCGCCGAGTTGACGGTCGGAGCGGACAAATTCTCCAGTTTTGCACAGATTTCGTCAATTTCTGTCTGAACCAGTCAAATTGCAATTGAACGCCCAAAATTTGAACGGGACCCATTCAACCTGGACATCCCTCTTGCTGGTGCTGCCCCGGTCCTTCGCCACATTCACGATGACCTGCTTGGTCTCGGCAAAATTCGTTTTTTTCTTCGGCCTTTTAAACAAACATTTAAAATTGATTTAAACGACAATATGTAAAATTACCCTGCCACTTTCGAGAAGGCAATTCTGAACAAAAACATTCTCTTTTGGTTGTTTATTTGATTCAATTTTAGTTTTTACCCGGTCATTGTGGTCGTAATTTTCTTTCCGTCAATAACGCCTGCGTCCTTCAGCCTGTGGGCAAAAGATGCAATTAATTGACTGTTGACCTTGAACCTTGAGGGTTTCGGCACTATCAAATTTGAGAGCCCCAAATTGATCAAAAGATGGAAGCTAGAAATGAGATTGCTGCTATGTTTGAATAGAGCTATGTATTGACCACAAATGGCATTTGAGAAGGAATTGATTGGTTAATAAATGTTGATCAAGTTAAGGCAAAAAACAATGAAAATCACAGATTTCTGATTTGCCATATGGATTTGAGATTTTACTTGGCCATGGACCGAACACATTGTTAGCCAGAATTTACAATATAAAAGCCACAGATAGAAACATTTGGGCTTCCCAATGGGCAATGCCCAAATTAAGCGGCGGTTTTTGCAAAGCTTTGGGTCATCTCAATCAAGATTTCTTCTTAAATTTAATATAGTAATCTTATATTACTCTTCAAAATATTTGCAATAGTATGTTCGTGGTACCTGTCCAAATTGCTTGGATTAATTTCGTTTTATACCATTTGTCGAAGTTTTTGCCGGTCATTTCGGTTGTCGCCTGCGCTGCTGTGTGCCCGAACTTTGCGAACTCCTCCCACCTGAATCGGCATTTAAAATGATTTAATAATGAATTTTAATCGATCACTTTTTCTTGGTTTCCTGGTTGTTCCAACGGAACTCAAAGTCTCCTTTGTCCGATGAGCAACTGCTGGTGGCCATTTCAAAATTCAAATGCAATTGAATTTCTAAACATTATTTTTAATCGAATAGGCATTTAAAAATTAAAATTAAATTTAAATGTGTATTGTAAAAAGAAATTAAATATGAATATTTATTTTGATGCTTGAGAGCTTAAGACAACCCAGATCGAGTGAAAATGGGTTAGATTAGTAGAACCTGGGAGTTGGAATATGGCCAATAGTTTGGCCAAGGATTTGAAGCAAAAAGATGAAATGGCCCATTCATCCTTGAGATTTATGCTTTTAAGATTGCCATGGAAACCATTCACAAGTAAAATTGTGTTTCGCAATTATAATTAAAAAATCAAATTTTTTGAATGTTGTGTGTAAAAACAAAAAATTATAAAACCAAATGAGCAGGAAAGAAAAGTGAAAATGCGTATTGAATTTTCTCTCCTTCACAACAATGTCGTCAAATGAGAAGGGAGGGGAGAGGGAAGAAATGCGAAAATAGTCGCCAGCTGCCCCCAAATTGGGATTGAGCGCGACGGGCACATGCACGGAGTGGTGGGAATTGGGAAACCGCAATGGGAAGAGGCAAGTGTGGCTGTGCTAGTATGCGCTCTCTCTTGTCGCTTCTGGCTATCTTCTCCAATCTCCCAACAGCCCAACTCCAGCACACAGCAGCAGGGTCTTTCACATGCCTCCAGCCGTAGCCGACAGCCAGAGCCAGTATGCCTCAAGTCTCATCAACAAAACATTCCCATGCACATGCCACATGCATGATGACAGACATCACGATATCAGACAACAAGGGGAGAAGGGGAATACATGGACACTCTACTTCTACTCACTCTCTTCTCTACTTCTCTAGGTACTCTGTGCCCTATTGTTGCCTATAGCACAGCATAAGGCAGAGAGCAAATATTAACTAGGCAATTGCGCAATGCGCGAGCCCCATGAGCACGAGACCGGCCTTTTATTTTTACTCACTAACTTTTGTAATCTTTCATAGTCCAAATATGTAAATTTTCAATAGAAGGAAGAGGAAATTGAGGGTACAAAAGAGGAGAGGGAAGAGCAGCTGATTTTTTCCGATTTTTAAACAATCTCCTGCCATGACAATCATATTTTTGGTACAATAATTTAACAAACAAAAAATTAACTAAAGCCAATTCTTATTAACTGGCTTGGGGTTTTTAATGATTTAATCGTCAAAACACAAATCTATTGGATGAAAAAATGATATTTAAATTGAATATTTTTTGAAATTGGAAAAAGCAATCTATTAATTTTGATGACTTTTTTGCCCAAAAGTGTCATTGTACATATTTTCTCTTAACGACTCCTCCCTCTTATACAGGTACAACGTGATGAGCAAGTGCTTGTACTTGTCGGTGTTTGTTGCGCTGGCCGCCCTGTTCGGCCTCTCGATGGTGTGGCTGGCTCTGGGGAATGCGCTCTCTGCGCCGAATGCCCCCATCCAGTGCACAATCGAGACCAAGCTGAACGGACAGGCGACCACTTTCTGCGCCGTCAACGTGCTCCTGGAGCTGGTCTCCATCGGGCTGTACGCCTTGCTGGGCTCGTTCATGCGCCGATGCAACCAAATGCCCGAGAGCGCCTCCGACTCGGGCACAAACTTGAATGAGTTATGTAATCACTAACTTTTGTAATCTTTCATAGTCCAAATATGTAAATTTTCAATAGAAGGAAGAGGAAATTGAGGGTACAAAAGAGGAGAGGGAAAATGGGAAGAGAGGAGGAGTTTTACATATATTGTGTGTGAAAGAGGAAGAAATGTAGGTGATCTGATTGATTTTGATGAGAATGCGGAAGAGAACGGAGGAGAAGGTGGAGAAAAGAAAGACGGACGTAATTGGGTAATGGAGGAAGTAAAGAGGACAAATGGGAAGAGGATGAAGAAGTGAGAGAGATTTAATGGGCAGAAGAAGAAGATGCCAATGAGGATGTTGAATGGGATGAATATGTAAAAGGATGACGATGTTAGGTTATTAAGGAGGGGAAGAAGATGAAGAAGAAGAGGAACTGTTCGTCTTCTTTTCTGTATCTCCCCTCATCCAATGCGTATCGGCGCACCACAAACTGTGCCGGTCGCTTGAACGACTGGTCCGCTGCGAACGAATGCGATTCCGTTGGTGATGGCAACTGTGTTCTTCTTGGGCTTCTTGGAAAACATGGGGAACACTTTTCGCGCGTAGTTGAGACAGTCGCGGCGAATCGACTTGTTCAGCGCCAAATAGATCACTGGGGGCAGGCCTGAAATTGCCAGTTTAAAAAAATCTGAACATTTGAATTTTTTGTTAAATATGTAATTTTAAAAAACCACCCACCATGGATGTGGAACCTGAAAATATTGAAAAAATTAATACAAAAAAATAAATTTAATAATTTGCTGACCAAGAAAATTGGGCCACCGTGATCATCCATTGGCTGACTGGCACATGTTCCAGCGCTTCGAACATGATGCAGGTGATGGTGTTCAGCAGGGAAATCAAAAAAACTTGCAGAAAGGTCTAAAAATCCACAAATGTATTTTAAAATAATATTTAAAATTTGAACAAACACCGAATCAAAACAAATTCATATAATCTCCATTTTAAACCAACCGATTTTTCCGCACTCGAAATTTGCGTTTCGGTGAATTTGAGTCGGAGGCAAACGGCGAACAGCGCGTAAAAGATCGGAGAGGCGACCGCAATCACAACCAAATGGACGGCGTCGATTCGATTGAGAAACTGAAAAAAGAAATAAAAAAATGAAAAATCAATTAGTAAATATTTAAAAATATTCATTTGTTTTAAGAGCAATATTCGATTGAATCCTATAGATTAAAAATTGAAAACAATATCAATTTAAAATTCGATTATTTATTAATTTTAATTTAAGAATCGAAATTTTGTTCGCACAATTAACCTTTCCTTCGGGGTCATCTCTGTAGCCAGCGAACGGGTTGAAAAGCCAACTGAAGACGAGTCCGTTGAAAATCACGGGGACCTGAAAATGAAAAAAAAATTAAAATTCTAAAAAATGTAAGGCTTCAAAACACTTAAAAAATTGAAAATATTAAAAAATATTTTTCGCTAAAAAAATGAAATTACTTGGTAAAGGAAGCCTTGGAGAGCGTACAGGGAACAGGCGCCCAGCCATAGGAGCACGCGCCGGCCGTGGAACAGGCGACGTTCCCAGTCAGGCGACACAATCACCAGGAACCGGTTCAGCGCCAAACACACGTCGCTCGAGGTCTCCGCAATCCAAAGGGCTGTCAAACAAATTATTGGAATAAAAAAAGAAAAGTCGCAAAAAATTCCAAAAACGAAAAATGCAAAATGCTAAAGGCTCTAAATTATACAAATGAATAAAAAAGGCTCCCACTGTGCACAGCTACTCCGACCAGGTACATGAGCGCTGGGCTGGCGGCGCAAAAAACGATTCCGTTCAGACTTGCCCAAGCTTAAAATTTGTCATTTTCCCGAATCTTGACAGACTTGATAGGTTTTGACTTTTAATTAAACACCACTTTATACATAAATTGAATTGCTGAAATTTTTTATTCTGATTTTTCTTTTTAATTTAATTTAAATAGAGTGAGCCCCCAGTTTTGCCTTGAAAAAATCCGATGAGCGCCAGCAGACCCAGATCCATCAGGCCCACGTAGAACAGCAATGCGTAGCAGGCATTGCTGCGGCTTCGCTTCCAAATTGACCACATACAGGGAATGTAGAGGCTCTTTAAATAATTTGGTTCCAATTTCCAAGCTCAAAATCAAAATCTTGCTCACGGAATAAACAAAGCTTAGCAGGAGGGTGACCAGCGCCTCGGGCACGAATCTTCGCTGTGCGGGCGGGACAGAGTCCACGTCGATGCCCGTACAGTTGTACAGCTGCTCCCAGCTGGAGTGGCGAAAAATGAACACTTCCATATTTGGGCTGAATTTATGAACGTGGAAATCTGAAATCCAAACGAAAATATGATCATCATATTGTTTGGAAAGATCCCGTCTAGAACTTGAATTCCAACGTAAGGGAAATGAGGGCCTCTGGGCGTATCCGCAACTGTCTAGTGGGCCCCAAATGTCGCAAACTGTGTTGTGCACGGAGAACGGCACGCAAAATTTGAACATGCACTAATTAGGCGCCGGCACTCCCTCCACATTTCTTAGTTTTAGTACGGCTTACAGCGTACAAAATTTGGCACGAAATGTGAAACCAAGACGCCGATTTGTAGCCAATCAGCAGCCGTCTAGTTTGCATCAACTTCTCTTCTTCATGCGGAGGTGTGACTTGGGAGATTAGCGGTCTTGGTTGAGGGATTTGGAATGTCCCATGACTTGTCAATCTCTTTTCCGAATTTGCTGTTCAAAGTGTGTTGCTTCATTTGCCTGGGAGGCACACCCAGGTTGATCCATCCAGAGGCACGGAGGATGTTGTTTCGTTTTATGGGATCCCATATTTTTTGCGGACACTTAGAAACGTGTAAAAAGCACAAAAAACGCATTTCTAGCTTGGTTTGAAGTCAAAATAATGACTTTTTATTCCCATATTTCCCATATTTTCCCATATTTCCGGGTTTACGCCCATATTCTTCAAATTTTCTAGAAATTTCAGCCAAAATGCCACCAAAAAAAAGCGTTTTATCCAGGGTTTTGATCGGACGGTGGCATGAAATAGGTACAAAACGACTAAAAAAAGTAAATAAGGGGAAAATACCCATGAAAAAAAAGGACGCTACAAAATTTGACATTTATCGACTATAAAAATTCAAAATCGCGCGTTTTTCCTTGTTTTTTTTGCCAGATTTTGACTTTTATGCGCCGCAAGGGAAATTTTGGGCTTTTCTGTCGGCGCTCGGCGTAGGTCAATTTTTGAGACTTTTTTCTGCGCCTCCTCTCACTTGATGCGATGTTGAGCGGTCCTTCTCGACGTACAAGTCTATTGTTGCAGATAATCGAATGAGTTTCTCTCTCAAAAACCTTGAAATGTATCTCATCTGCAATTTTAGCCATGACTGAAGTTTTTTCGCCCGTTTTACACAAATATCACTTGTAAAATTCGGTAAATTTATACCCATATTTTGCAATTTTTTGCCCATATTTTGGCTATACTCCCATATTTACGGGACCGGTCATTCGGGCCACGGCCAAACGGGCCACGGCCATTCGGGCCACGGCCAAACGGGCCACGGCCATCGGTCGCATCCGGCCTCCATCGAAATTGCGATGTGCTAAAAAGAGGCCAAGTCATGCCGGGTAACGCTAAAAGACCGAAATTGTGAATATATTAAGATTCTTATGGAGTTTGGTACCCCCCTCATGACTTGCGGGCCCCACTATACATGTCATAACTTTGTCCAGATTGGTCGGATCGGCCTAATTCTGGTACCATTCGACTCAGCTCGTCGAGACGCGTCGAATGAGC
>VAHH01000507.1:0-28629 GCA_013357305.1 Radopholus similis | reverse complement strand
ATATTTGGACTTAGCTCGGCGAGAGGAATCGAATGGTATATAGAACGTCCATTTTCAGGCAAGAGTAGTATTCTGCAGTTTTACCACATTATAAACAGACTCCATTACTGGAACTGGACCTGATCGTGAGAGAGTACATTCTCGCCCCATTCTGGTGTGAGAAAACGTCCGACAAAGTCAGAAAGTATGAATCGTAGCTGTCTGTCGCCCCGCGGGAATAAGTCGTTGACAACACGATGAAACTCCAAAATTGCCTCTACAGAGCAATTCCACAGCGTTTTTTGCAGTTTCCCGTTGATTTGCGCGTTTTGATCATCTTTGATGGAGAAGGAAATATCCTAGATACTAGATAGTAGAATGAACAAGTGTTGGGAGCTAGGGAGACTTCAAAATTTGCTACTTTGTAGTTTTGAATTTGTAGTAATAAAATATTTATTTTTTACATTTTCTTTATTGTTTATTCTATCCTTCCTCCTTCACTAGGTATTCGCGTATTCAGTATTCACGGATTGCGGATTCACTACAGACGTACAAAGTACAAACAAACCACATTATTCATTATTATTAGGTACAATACTTACACGTATCTAGTAGTTAGGTAAGCGTTTATAGTTTATATTTATAATTTATATTTTATATACCTACTTACTATATTCTAGGTATTCCAATTCCACTCATTCAAAAAAGAAAACGGAAAAGATTAATTCCGTACCAAATTAGTTGAAAAACGTACCAAATAATACTTGCAGCCCCTATATTCCCTTGTATTCGTTTATATTGGTACGTTTTTCAAGTTTTCAAACCTACCTACCTCTACCCACGTACCCAGTACACAGCTTTACCTAGACGTTTAGAGTTTAGACGAAAGGCCGCCTTGCCCGTTTCAAATTAATAGGTATACAGAGACAGAGGGCGAGGACCTCCCGCGACCGAGGAATCATTCAATTCGACCGAGGAATCATTCAATTCATTCGCATAATAAAAGACACCAACCTCTCCTCGCCTCGCGCCTCGGTGACTCAGTAAACAAAAATAGAATATGACTCGTCGGACGAAACCCCTATCGAATGAATTAGTACTATTTAGTACTAGTAATTACATTACATATTCAATTATTATAATACTTTTGATTTTGATGCTTCTTTTAGAAATATACTTTTTCGGACCTAATAAAATGGCTCAACTGCTTGCTGGTGAATTTCTTGTGCAAAATGACGGGAGCAAAGTTCCAGCGGAAGAATTTTTGAAGGACAAGGTAGTGGCAATTTACTTTTCGGCTGGCTGGTGTCCGCCTTGCCGTGCATTCACACCGAAGTTGAAGGTTCGATTTTGAGAAAATTGTTCCGACAAAAGTACATTTTTAAGCAATTCTATGAAGAGCTCAAGGCAAAGGGCAAAAATTTCGAGGTGATTTTCGTTTCCCGCGATCGTGCTGCTGACGATTTGGTTCGAATTTGCGTGTAAAATCTCAGCTTAGGTGAAGTCATTTTAGGTTGAATACTACCGCGACCATCATGGCCCGTGGGTGTATCTCGAGTTCGGCAACCCAAAAATCCAGTATAATTCACAAACGTGAAGAAAAGTTCAAACAACAAGTGGTTTAAGGGAGTTGCTCCAGAAATTTGAGGTCAAAACGATTCCGACCTGCCGGGTGATCAAGCCGGACGGCACAGTAGTTGTGCAAGATGCACGCACCGAAGTCCAGGTATTCAGTACAAAATCCCGATGAATTGGAATCAAGCAAGAAATACCATTTTACAGGAAAAGGGTGTTGAGGATCCGTTGGCCCTCTGGGAGGAATGGATGGGATTCTACGAAGCTTAAAAACCTCGGACTTGGAGAAAGGATGGAGATTGGCACGACTAATACGATTTAATTGGTATCTTAATTTTGATGATTTGAGGACCTAAATCGATATTTGCTTTGAATTTCATTGTTTCGAATAAAGAGACCATCCAACTCAAATTTTGAAGTATATGCGCATAAAACTCGAAACATGTGAATAATAAACCAAACTAGAAATGTTTTTTCGTGCTTTTTATGCATTCCTGAGTAAGTATTGGGAAAAATATGGTTTCCCAAATATTTCGGGCCCTACTGATCATGAACTTTTGACATAATTAGCTTATCGATTATCATAAAATAAATTTAAGTGATTCCGGCGGCGCAAAGTACCAACTTTAAATTTTAGTCAGGGCACTGGGTGGGTTCTATTAACTGGGGTGGACTCCCTTTCTTACCGCTGAAGGAATTGAAGCTGCAAATTTTGGACTTCGATCAAGCACCACCGCAACTTTGTGATTGGAAGATTCAATTATCGATGTATTTAGCAACAAAGCCATATCCTAAAATGATGAAACTAATTTTTTTGATTGTTTATTATTATTAATTATTAGTGTTTATCAGTGTTGAAGTGACATCACTTTTTGCTAAAGTGACAGTGACATTTGGGAAATCGATGTCACCAAAGTCACGTCACAGTCATAATTGGAAAATGGGGTGTGAAAGTGATCACAGTGACGTCACTGTCACTATCACTGTCACTGTGACCCCTCTAAAGTGCTGAATATGATTTGCATCTGAGGCTCTGATTTCTGATTCCCTAATTCTAATTCCCTATAATCTCTACCTATATATATTTTTAGAAAGCAAATATTTAAATCTTCTTTTTTGCTTTTGGCAGAATGGTTTAAAATATCGGTGCAGGTCAATTTTTTAGACTTTTTTCTTCGCCGCAGGCGAAATTTTGAAGCTTTTATCAGCACATAGTCCAAAATGACACTCCCCTATAGTTCCTCCATCTGGCGAGCGGTAAACAGTCGCTGTCCGTCGCTGCCCCCAGTCGCAGCCCTATTCGATTGCATCATCGTCGCCGCATTTGAGCCAAGCGACCGCTGCTGCAGCAGTGCACCACTGCTGCCATCCATGCCGCCATCAAATCTCTCCCTCCTTTCATTTCTTACTCATTCCCATTAACTCTCTCCCCTCGTCAATCAAAATGTGATCGAGCAAATACGCAAATAGCGAACGAATGCGAAGGAATGGGACAACGACCGCTCGCTACTCTGGAGCAGCGACTGGTCGCCACTCGCCAGGGGGGAGGGAACTAGTGGAGTACCATTGAAAAAAAAAGTACACAAAAGTACAGGTCATGCCCAAAAAAGTACAAATCGAAACCCTGCTTTAAATTTTATTTACCTATAAGGTTTTAACATTTAACCAATTCAGATTCAGCTTTCCAGCAACAAGTATGGCACCAAATAAACGCGACGAAACAGTGGAGCATACATCTACAAAGGAACTTTTTGCACGATGTGTGAATGAAATTGTGGCAAAGCTGATCATAGCACAGAAAGAGGGCAAAGACGTCAATTTGAACCGTCTCAAATGCGAAATAGCCTCAAAATATGGACTAAAGACGCAACCAAAATTGGTGGACATCATAGGGGCAGTTCCTTATCAATACAAGGCGAGTGCTCATTTTATTAATGTATAATTTTATTCAATTTTAAAGGAATCTTTGCTGCCGAGACTCAAGGCGAAACCAGTGAGAACGGCTTCAGGAATTATCATTGTTGCTGTGATGTCCAAACCACATCGGTTTTGATTCAACACTTATCAATTATCATGATCAGATTTATCCTTTCTATTTCTAGATGTCCGCATATCAACTTCACCGGCAACATTTGCGTGTACTGTCCAGGCGGCCCAGATTCGGATTTTGAATATTCCACCCAGTCATACACCGGATACGAACCCACATCGATGAGGGCAATTCGTGCCCGCTACAATCCTTACTTGCAGGCAACTGGACGAATTGCACAACTGCAACAACTTGGGCATAGCATCGACAAAGTAATAAGCCAGAGGATCAAATACTGACTCCCTGGAACAGGTCGAATTCATCGTGATGGGCGGCACTTTCATGTCGCTGCCGGAGGACTACAGGGACTATTTCATTCGAAACCTGCACGATGCGCTCAGCGGCCATCGCAGTACCAATGTGCGTGAAGCAGTTGCGTACAGCCAGCACAGCAAAATCAAATGCATCGGAATCACGATTGAGACTCGGCCTGACTATTGTCTGCCGAGGCATCTGGACGACATGCTCCTGTACGGTTGCACTCGACTGGAAATTGGGGTCCAATCCACCTATGAGGATGTGGCACGAGATACAAATAGAGGACATACAGTGGGTCAAAAAGGGAAACCTAATAGGCAAAAAAATTATCTCAAAGGTTGCTGCTGTTTGCGAGTGTTTTCACATGTCCAAGGACACTGGTTACAAAGTCGTGGTAATATTTGGCCAATAATGATGCTATCGCCAATGAATCCCTGTTTTCGTGTTTTCCTTCAGATACATATGATGCCAAATTTGCCGAATGTGGACATCGAACGCGACATTGAACAAGTGGCTGGCTAAACTCTCCCAAATTCACCCATTAGCAATTTGCTTAGTTCATTGAGCTGTTCGAAAATCCTGACTTCCGACCGGATGGCCTCAAACTGTACCCTACTTTGGTGATTCGAGGAACCGGCCTCTACGAGCTGTGGTCTGCGAACAAATATCAGAGTTACCCTCCACAAGTAACCAATCACAATGGGTTGCGCTTCTTATTCTTTCCCTCACTGTTTGGGTCTTGGTCGATTTGGTCGCGCAGATTCTCGCACTTGTGCCGCCGTGGACTCGCGTCTATCGAGTTCAACGAGACATTCCGATGCCATTGGTCACGAGCGGGGTGGAGTATGGAAATTTGCGCGAGCATGCGATGGCTCGGATGAAGCAGCTAGGCGTGAAGTGTCGCGATGTGCGAACCAGGGAAGTGGGCATTCAGGTACACACAGGTTTCGATAAATACATATGATGTTTTTTCGAATTTTTAGGAAATTCACGAGAAAGTGCGTCCTTACCAGATTGAGTTGATCCGTCGTGACTACGTTGCAAATGGCGGTTGGGAGACGTTTATTTCGTACGAGGATGTGGAGCAGGTCAGGGAAAGAGGGAATTCAGCGATTTGCAAACATTTCGCAGGATATTCTGGTTGGATTGCTTCGGCTGAGAAAATGTTCGGGCAAAGAGCACAGGAGAGAGCTAGAGGTGAGTGCGCAGTTGGATATTGTGGGCACTAACGCTACAGGGCGCTGTCTCGATTGTGCGCGAACTCCATGTCTACGGGACCGCTGTTCCAGTGGCGAGCAAGGACCCCACAAAGTTCCAGCACCAGGGCTTTGGCCAGCTGCTGATGGAAGAGGCGGAAAGGATAGCCCTGGAGGAGCATGGCTCTTGGAAAATCGCCGTAATCTCGGGTGTTGGAACGCGACATTACTACAAAAAGATCGGCTACGAGCTGGACGGCCCCTACATGAGCAAAGTGCTTAGGAAAAAACTGCCCAAAGAAGTCCAATAAAAAGTTAGCTTTTATTTTGCACATATTTTTAAAGTTTTATTTTGTTGGCTGATAAATTTTTGCTTTTACCGAATTACAATTAAAATTCCCTGTTGTCTTCTCCTTTATATTAGTTTCATTCACTGTTGTTAACTGCAAAATTGACCAGATGAGTAGAGGAGGTGGATCCCGAGGTGGCGGAGGCGCTAACAGCGGGGTTCGGGCAATCGCGAACGTAAATCGATTTACTTGTCGCAAATAGAGGTGGAACTTTAAAGGTTCTTGGTATAACTCGGCAAGAGGCTAACCAATTCACACAGCAACAAGTTCGAAATGAGCCATTGCCGTTGTTTCCGGTAAACATAATAGTAGATTGTTTGAATGAAAAACAAATCGACAGTCTTATGTTCCAGCCCTTAGCGAGGGTCCCGTTACCCCTGGAAGAGAACAAAGAGCTAATATTCATGACGGATGCAAAGCAGGAGTTCCTCCACCGTTTTCGTGAATCTTCCTTCTATCACAAACGAGCCGGAAAAAGAGACGTCCGAAGGGTTGGCTGAATTTCTCTGAGGAATGAATGGACCACAAATTTAGTACACCGACAAATATCGAATAATGGACAAGGAACCTTTTGAACCACGTGAGTTTATTTCACTGTGCATTTGCAGTTGATTTCCAAAAAATATTAAAAAATAGAATGGGACCGACTTCCAGCCGAATTGAACTGGAAATCGAAACCGGGAGCTTTGGATACGCGCAAATCAGCCACAAAGAGGTCAAAGATGGACGAGCAGATTCTGTTGGACAAACTTGGTGAACGCGAGAAGCGTAGTGCAGACAAAGGGAGCGGAGAGATGGAGGAGGAGGAAGGGAGAGACAGAGACGGAGATGAGGAGGAGGCGGCGAGACCGCATACCGCCAACGAGGACGAAGAAGAGGTGGCCTATTCAGACGAGGACTATTTGGCCGAGGGAGCGAATGACTACGTGGACACCTATTTCGACGCAGGAGAGGACTACGAGGAAGATGGAAACGCACTGGAGGATGAAGGAGTATATTGAGTTATTGAGCATTGAATTGAAAATCGGAGTAAAAATTTTGTCTCATTTTCTGAACCTTGTAAAACTGCATAAAATTATCGCAAGAGCCTATTCAATCGAATGTGTGATTGTCTTATTTATGGTTTTTCGTCAAAAATTAGTCCACTAAATCCACCTTGATTTATAATAATTAGGAAGTGAGAACTTGAACTGATGGACACTTGGTTCGGACTTCGGATCTTCGGACTCTGGAGACGATTCATCCCGGAACGGCGATTTATAAATAATTATAAGATCATTTTGCCATATAGTGAATTTATTTTCTGTTTAAAATTTTTGCAACACAACCGATATTTAACGATTTTCATTTGTCTTGTCATATTTGCGCTATATTTTGGGCTTTTTTAGTCATATTTATTAATTTTATTTATGATCATCAGGTCATAAAACCGGGCCCTAATTATTATCATTACTCATTAGTTAATTCATTAAGAGCAGAAGCAACAAGAAGGCAGGAACCAAAAG
Organism: Radopholus similis; assembly: GCA_013357305.1. NCBI lineage: Eukaryota > Metazoa > Nematoda > Chromadorea > Rhabditida > Pratylenchidae > Radopholus > Radopholus similis. The sequence goes on along the minus strand of VAHH01000507.1, from coordinate 21,677 downwards.
AAGCCCTAATAAAAATAATAAAGTTTACGTATATACGTAGGTATATAGCAATAAATAACCGTTTTCAGTAAATGATGATTGAAGATAAGTATTTAAACTGTAGCTCCTCTACTATTGGCGCACAATTGCTCAGCATTCCACCGCAACAGCCCGATCCTCCAAAACATTCAACTCCCAAAAGTACGGTTTGCAGAATTTGATCTTTATACTCATTCCCTTAGAAGGCGGTGACACCAACAGCCGCCCACAATTAGATGAATCTTCCATAATTGATGAGTTTGCTTCGATTTCTTATACGGATCACAAAGTATGATGTTTTATCTTTTAACCAATCCAATAATATTTCAGAAAGAAAAACTTGTGTCGGAGAAAGATCGAATCGAAGATATGTTCAACAATGAGCTAAAGAAGCGGGCCTCTTCTCTCTCGAGTTTAAAAGAAACCACAGGCATAACAATGGACACTCTTAACCGACGAATTACCCGTGACGAATTGCCAACTTCGAGTCGAGACACCACCAACAGTGCTGCTGCTCTTAGTACCTACAGAGGGAAGATGGCTAAGTTTGAAACGCCGTTCATGTTTCGGCCACAATCAAGTGCCTCTGACGCAGATACACTGTAATCAGAGTTAAAACCTACTCTCGTTCTGCATACTATGCCTAGGGCATCTTCCTCTCGCCGAAATCTGCTCGGCGTGGAACGGAAGAAGGACCAATTGAATTTCTGCTTCGTGCCCCTTGGAAAGTCGCTTGTTCTCCGACTTAAGGTCTGGAATTGTGATTCGGTGCAGATGCGGATACAATGCGACATCCAAACAAGCGATGGGGACTTATCGGAGAACCCAAATTTTAAGGTTTATTAACCGGCATGGAAGATTTAGTTTCCGATGTTTCCAGATTATTGAAGTGTCCGCACCGATAATGGAACCTGGCATGCCCTGCGAGATTTCAGTTCAATACACGCCAACTGGAGTCGAACGAAACTCGGCACGTCTTGTAGTGGAGCGCACAAACTGCGATCAATTCAGATACTCAGTACCTTTCTATTGCTTGCTTCACTTTCCAATATAAATCGGAACTTTTCAGTTTCCGCTCAATGGCCATGGAGGCATAGCGGACTTTCGTTTGACCGAAAAGAATTTCGACGAAGGTATAGCCTTCCTTGCGGCTTCCAGCCAAGTAATCGTGGTCAAACCCGACATGCCCAGACGTTTCTTTTTGGAGTTTGAAAATCGGGGACAGAGGTAATTAATTGATCAGTCTTTGTTTTAAACTCTTGGGTCAGGCCATCATTCGTTTACTTGCTGCCGATCAGCGTACGAGAGAAATCTTTACCGAAAGTCTCCATTCAGCCTGAACAGTTTGTGCTTTGGCCTTATGAAAATGAGGAGAATCGCCCAAACAAAATGGTACTGTTTTTTAGAATTTAAAAGCCATGTTTAATTTTTAGAATATTCTTGTGGAAATAAAGGAATCCCTGAATCTGACAAGCGACCACGCAGTGGACTCCAACGTCCTCCAAAAGAGAGCCAGCTTGTCGACGGGCAAACGCTTCATAAACAGCGACGGAAATCGGCAAAGAGAAGGCTGCGGGACTGCGGGCGGAAATGGGCGTGAGTCCGATCTTCTCTCGTCCGCTTCGTCCTCTGCCTCGCAGATGGGTTACGCGTTCCGGATCGAGGCTTACTGGGGAGAGGAGTGCCAACGGCAGCGCCTGAAGTGGTCTGCCCCGTGTACATCACAATAACCGAACACTTTTTGAAAGCCTGGAGTTGATTCGGAAGAGGGAAGCAAAGGTGGACGGCATCCGTTTCACGGGGAGATTTACTGGTGAACGGCAACTGGGAATCCCGCAGCGCCAGAAGATGAATGTCACCGACAACGACCTCGTCGATTTCAGAAATTCGCTCAGAAAGACCACGCTAAATGTCGGCTCTCGACCGACTCTTGGCTCAAATGGACAAAATGGTTTCAGATTGTTGATGCCCACGCGCACACCTACTGCCCCGCCAAGCTTGAGGCGGCCAGTCCCCTGATCAAGATGTACAAGGACCAAAGCCGTTTGCTGAAAGAGGTGTGCCCTGGCGAGGACAGTTACAACGTCTCTTCCATGTCCACTTTCCTCATCCACCAATAATTCAATTTATTCCGCGCCTTTTCTGTGAATAAATAATAACCCGCATTTGACATTCAATAAGCATAAACTGCGCTGAAAGAAGTTCACAAATTTTAGAGGTTTTTATTGGTCTTCAAAATACACTGAATTAACAAGCAATGCACATGGATTGAAAATGAAGGCAAATAATGTTTTTTCTCGCGGACTGATTCATTCTCCTCCACTGATTTCATTCTTCTTTGTTGTTCGTTCTCTTGCAGCAGAGCCAGCAGCTCAGCGTCAGCAAGGCAATCACCAGGTTCAGTGCCGAGATTGCCGTCAGAATGAGCCACTGGGGCTCAGGATGGGCTGTCCACACCGTCGAGAGGACTCCAGGCAGGGACGTGGACGCGTTTCCCTTCTGCAGGGGACAGCTCTCGACCAGTTCTTTGAACTGCTCGTCGACAATCTGAAACGAGTGTTCGCAATATTAAGTGGACTCGGGTTTGGGTTGCTACCATCATTGGCCGCGTGAACACGTCTAAAGTCTCCTCCCCCTCGCCGAATGAGCGACGCCGTATTTTGCGCGCCCGTTTGGATTTTGCGCGGCGCCGAATTGATTGCAAATCGCTGAGATGGCGGGGTTGTGTTTCCGGACATCTGGGTGGCGTAATGCCAGTGCAGCCGCCCTCCAGCTTCAGACACAGAGTGACCTGGCACTGGAACTGGAGCACCGGACGATCCGCGTACTAGTAGATGGGTATCAGCCTTCAGGATTGTGGGTGGTCGTCACCTTGAACACGTGGTACTCCTTGGTGGCGAGGTGTAGGCCCGTGTCGTAATCTGGCGTTCGCAACAGTACCGCATCCAGTCCGCACCCGTTTTCGTCCAGAATGTCCACTCGGTCGCCAAACCCGTTGTCCACGTAGCAGGAGTGGACCAGCATGCCGAAGGTGTCTCCCCCGCTCTCCTCAATGCATTCCCAACGGTGGTACACACTTTGGCCTTTTTTTTGCGCAGTTGCTTCAACCCGGCAGCACCCCTTACCCAAAATGGCGTATTGAACCACCGGTCCATTGGCGTGGTCCTTGCGCAGCGTGTACTCACATTGGGGCATCTGATAGACCTTCTGACGGAACTGCGTAGTAATTTGGCTGAAGAGGTTCAGAGATTGATTGAAAGACCATTCGGATTCATGACGATTTCAGAATTCATCGTTACCTGACTTCCATTGGTGCTGTCACTGGCTTTTCGGCCTCCATGTAAAAGCACTGGATTTTGACCATTTGATCAACCTTTGTCATGAATCTGTACAAAAAAGAATCAGTAATTCATAAAAAATGAATTGATTCTCAACCTACACAGTATGGAACATGAACACAACAGTCATTTCGACAAATATGCCCTTCGGACTGAGCTAAACGACCAATGAATTTCGCCAAAATCTCTATTTCACCGATCGGTATCTGTGCACATTGCAATTGGTGAATGGAACTGTGATTCCAATGCTCCTGAAGATGTCGAGGTTTAACAATAAATAATTAATAGCTATATATTTGTTTTGTTTTTTTGAAAAATCGAAAGGGGCAGTTGGACAAAGGCAGTGAGAAGAGACATATTTTCCTTCATTGGTTGTGAATAAAATGGGACTAAACAGTGCCTCGTTAGCTCAGTTGGTAGAGCGTCAGACTTTTAATCTGAAAGTCAGGGGATCGAGACCCCTACGTGGCTTAACTATTTTTCTTTATTTTTTGCAATCCATCCATTCGCATTTCACCTGGAATCAGGGAAGTGCTCCGGTCCCGCACGACACTCTGGCTGATGGAAATGATCCTGGACGAACACGTAACCTTCGAACGGTTTTTTCGTCGATGCACGGACGCCAATTTTGTCGGGTGCGCAAATGATGTCGGGAGTGCCCGGACCTTTTAATAGGGATTTTTTTTATTTTCGAGTCCATCAAAAGCGTTGCTTACGAAAATCTGTTCTACACATGTCCCAAGTGATGGAGTCGGCGAGTGAACGATCCAATTGATCAAACGACTCCACCGTGAACACTCGGAGACCATTTCCCGTTATCTGGTGCAACTGGTTCACATTCACCAGATTGGTCACGCCGATGGCGTAGACCAGAACGTGTGCATCTCGCAGGCGTTGCGCTGAATGCAGGGAAGTGTGTACGTAAAGCATATTTCGAATGCACCCGCTTCCGCCACTTCGTCTTGCGACTGTCCATCGGTAACGACGATCACCACTTTGGGCACAGATCCGCCGCGTGCACCTTGGAAGCCGTTCTCAAGCGCAAAGCTTAACGCCTGTCCGGTGTTCGTTGCGCCGCCCAAATATCTGACTCGCTGGATCGCCCATTCGATCTGGAAGGGGCGCGAGGACCGCAATCCATGGCTATGGATTGCTTCAATTCCCACTTGATTGTTGGTAGTGTATTGGTTCAGCGAAATCTCCAGCTGGGGGGCCTCCGCAAATTGGACCAGTGCCAGATGGCTGCCACCGAGCGAAATGTTCAACCGCTCTGCCAAATGAGTTGCGAATTGCGTCTGAAGGCGGAAAGTTTCGTCGCCTAAAAGGAACCCAAATGATTGACACCAAAGGGCACAGATATAATCATTACCAACTGAGCCGGATCCGTCCAAAATGAGCACTGCATCGACAGTGTTGTTGGACACACATTCTGCAATTGATGATCAAATGTCGTGTCCCCACATTTGTATACCTTTGACCAGCTCCGAATCCACAAGTCCATTGTCAATCGGAATGGAATTGACCCAAGAGGGAGCGGTGATCAGGGCTGTGAGGAGAATTAGGGCGGAAATCGCCAATGACCAGGAGGGATTCATTGATCGTCTCGACGGATGCTGCAAGGGAATCTGGAGCCGCTGGAGTGCTGGTGACCGAGGTGTCGGGAATTGGCGGAGCACCACCAAGAGGCGGGAAATTGAGTGAAAGTGAGCGGCAATTGATCGACTGGAATAATGGATCTGATCGCAAACACACGGCTTGGATGTTGTGGATGGCGGGAGTGAGCAGCCCAATCCCAATCAGTGGCTTTTGGCGCCAGCGTCGTGGGGAGGAACCGCTTCCTTATCCATCCACCAGTAGTAGTCCGCTCCTCCGACCATTTTTCATCTCTCTCGCGCACTTTCCCCTCCCGGGCGGCAATTGTAATCGAGCTACATTGCGTTGCATTCCCCAAAAGCCACCGCAAGCAAAACACGAGCGCCAGATTAGAGTGCAGGAATGATAATAGTGTGAATGTCGCGTTGGTGGATCTGGGATTAATTTGGGCGGGGAGTAAGAGCGGGAGCAGATAGGGGATAAATGAAGGATGGCTCTCTCTGGAGAAAAGTGAGAGCATTGCGCTACCCCAAAACACCGCTGCTGCCGACCATAGGCGGATAAGTGAAAGCGATTCCGCGCCCGAGATTAGCAGTCGCCAGTCACAATGATAAATGGTACGATTTGATAGCAAAAAATTTACGCGCAAATCAATGATGGCGAAGCATTTACAAGAGGATAAATACGATCCATAGAACAGCGAAAAGGGAAACGACGGAAATATGCATAAACCACGGAATATGCGGACTTAAACCGTTAACCAAGGGGAGTTTTGCAAAAGTGAAGCCACCAATCATCATGTTTTGTTAATGTTGGACGGATCTTTGGCGAGGCGCAAGCCCACACACATCTAGCAGCGCCCCAGTTTCTCCGTGTTCGCCAACAGTTTGTTCATCAGAGTGCACAAGTCGTCTATGGACTCGGACGCGAATTTATGCTTAATTTGTGCAAATAAATAGATGCGTTCAGATTCAAATCCCGGTTGTTGATCCTACCTTTGTGGTGCTTTGAGCGTAGGCAATCAGACGCAGCGTCTCACTTACCGTGTGCTCTTCCTCGTCCTGCTTGCCCATCTTGACCAGCTCACAGTCGGGTCTGTGCTTCTTGTGTTCTTCCCTATTCGAGCCCTTTGAACCAAAATGTGAGGAGATTGCGCGCAAACCATGGGTTGTCTTCGGCATCCCAGTACAGCTCATGTTGGCACACATAACACCTGGCCGAGTCTGACGCGTTCTTCTTCTTGCCCGTGCAGTAAAACCCCGCTCTAGCCATCTGAAACGCAAATTATAAAACATAAAGTTATCATTATCTGTTAATAAGCCTACTCGCTCTGAAGTGCATGTTGCATTTGCATCTCTGTTGTAAACCCACTTGCCCTCGTATGTTGAAAGGCGATTTTTGTAGACGAACATCTCCAAGTTTATCTGATCGACGAAATAATCCAAATCAACCGGTTCGGATGCCATTTGCTATTTCTTTTTAGGGAAATCGTACAATATGCCTGACTCTGATTAAAAATTCTATTTTAAATTTATTTTTATCAAATGAACAGGTACTGTGTTATCTGTAGATTTACACCAATCTTCTAATCTTACACCAATCTTCTAATCTAAAAATCGAATAGTCTAGTATGTCCTGTCATCTACTGGTGCTGGCATCTCTACATCTCTAGTACCTAAACTCTAAACTAGGTATTTATTTTAATTTTTTAATAACTGGGAAACTACCTAAGCGCAATTGTAAACTTTTTAAAATTGATAAGATAAAACGCCAATATTAGGAAACACAAAGCACTTAAATGAATCACCTAAATATTTTGTTTAGTTTTGCTTTTTTCGTCTTACTCCTTTTTCCCAAGTCAAGAACTGATATGGATATGGGATAGCCATCCATTTCCATCCAGCTAACATTATACATCCCCTCTAAATTTACCAGAAAATAGCCAATATGAAAATTCTGAAGCGCGGTCTACAAAAAGACACATCAGGGTAAAACTGTAATTTAATTGGTAGTAGAGTGACCAAATATCTGGTCAGGTTCGTCCGACTGATCTGCGAAGAGGAGGAGGACATGTGGCACGTCTACAATTTGGTACATTTCCAAGGGATAGGATACCTCTTCTAATTGGCAAAGGCAGGTGAGAGTGGGCGATGTCGTTCGCTGCTCCACCATGCGAAAAGTGACGAACGAGACTTCGACCGGCTCAAAGACCAGTCAGCGGGTTCAAATGTATTTTTACCCTGTTATTAATTATTATAAGCTGACTGAGCAATCGCCAATCCAGAACACTAACCATCGTGGTAGAGACTATCGACTTTGACGCGACCATATGCACGCTCCATTTAAAAGGTCTCAATGCTTAGCCTTGGTGTTGAATCTAAAATTGTAAAGGCAAGAACGTGGTTGAAAACCAGTATGTGAAGTTGGGAGCCTACCACACGCTAGATCTGGAACTGAACAAAGTTTTTACGCTGGAGAAGCCGTGCTGGGACGCGATGGACTTGCACCGGCTGGAACTCTGTGCGGATATTGCAAACAAGGCTGATGTGGCTGGAATTGTCTGCCGAAATCGAAATTTGCCGGTCATCTAAAGAAAGTTCAGGTGATGCACGAAGGGATGTGCAATGTGTGCCTGATCAGTTCCTCAATGACCGTGGTGAAGTCGAAAATCGATATGCAGGCGATTCAATGTTTTCGGTTTACGAAATTCACGCTTTGGCTTTAGATTGCACGAAAGCGCAAGGGACTGACCCAGCAGCACGACAAGAGTCTGAACTCGTTCTTCAACGCCATCTCGGTCGCGTTTCTGCGGCACGTGAACCTAGAGGTCGTGAAGTGCGTGATCGTGGCCAGTCCGGACTTCCTCCGCGAGCAGTTCATGGAGTTTTTCTGGCGTCATATCGAACGCGAAGGCCTCAAACAGCAGATGGCCCCGCACCGAGGCAAGTTCGTACTCGTGCACTCGTCTAGCGGATTCAAGGTGCCGACACTCAAACTCGAACTTCCGCCCTTCCAACCCATTCTCCAGCACTCGCTCAAAGAGGCGCTCTCCGATCCGGCGGTGGCCCAGCGGCTGGTGGACACGAAGGCGCAGACGGAAGTGAAGGCGTTCAACACGTTCATGGAGCTGATGAGCACCGACCCGCAAAAGGCGGTCTACGGCTACAAGCACGTGGTCCACGCGCGCGAGCAGCAGTCCATCGACACGCTGATGGTGTCCGATTCGCTATTCCGCGCCAAGGAGGTGGCCAGACGGCGCAAATACGTGGACCTGGTGGAGAGCATACGGGACCAGGGCGCCACCGTCCTGATTTTCTCCAGCATGCACGTCACCGGGGAGCAGCTGGCGCAATTGGTGGGCAGCATTGGCCCATCCCGTGGACGGGTTTTGCTCCCACAGACTGGGGTGGCCGCCTTTTTGCGCTTTCCGATCGCTGATCTGGACGAAGAGGACTGGGAGGAGACAGAGGCCGTGGCGCACCAGAACGGGGACCCAGCAGCGAGGAGTCATCCATAACAACAAAATTGATTGCTCATTTGAGTTCTCTGAACGGTGATAAAGATTCCACCCAATTGTGCAAGTATGGGGGAAGGCGCAACCACGGATCCCTTCGATACCTGCCGCCGGTCTTCTCCCCCTGTCTTACGGAATTCAGATGTCTCGCCAGCTTGGCACCCTGATTGGAGCGTTCAAAAACAGACTCGGCGCCCACGATTTTCCGTTCCTAAGAGGGCTACTCCAGGGATTCAATTAGTGCGAATCGATTGAAGACAGAAACAGAATGAACGTCTCTTTAGCTATGATGAGGCCAGGGTGCAACACTACGGACCGGACAGGGTGGCCGCCGAGTGGATGGTGTTGTGCGGCGGAAAAGTGAAGTGAGTTGCCACTTTGGCGGCTTCATTCTCCCGATTTGCGCAGACTGGACCGCTCCTCGCTGTACTTCAGCGACTTCAACACTCTGCAGCACTTCGCCGCCGAGCTGGACCCCAAAAAGGAGGCGGACCAGATCCGCGTTGTGGCGATGGATGCGACAGGTTAGTGTTGATTTTGCATCCCAAAAATCAAATTCGGATTTCTTGAACAGACGCGTCCATCACTTCCCTCGGCTGCCAGCACTTCTCGGGGCTCACCCTACTCGCGGACCTTCGTTTCGTCCGATGCAAGCATCTCAAGGTGGAGTGGGTTCTGATCCCCTGACGCCTTTTGGTCAAAGGACGAGGGACTCCGTCTGGTGGCTGAGGCGACCGCCCAAAGTCTGCGCAGTCTGCACATCGAGTCCAGCCCGAAGGTGACCAGGGCCGGCATCGGCCATTTGCGCAGTCTGCGCGCGCTCCAATCGCTCAGTGTTCGCGACTTGCGCAACGTGTGGCCCCCGGACAAGGTGTTTGCAGAACTCAAGAGGGAATTGCCGACCGAGTGCAGGATCATCGTGGACGGAAACGAACTGTGAAGAAAAAGAGTGGTTTCGGTATCAATTTGTATTCTTTCAAACACCCCCGTTTTGAATAAAATTGAATCTGTGTATCAATTCAAACAAACAGAAAATGGGTAAAGTGGAACGGAAAAGGCAGTGAATGATGGATGCACTTTTATTCGCAATTACATATTCTGGTCAGTCTCCCTCCCCTTACTTATCTTCTTCACCCTCTCCGATCAATAAATAATCTGTCCCACCGCCAAATTCCCTTTTTCTGCGCCCCATCGATTGGACACCAGAAGAACGGGGGATGGAGTTGGAGACCCTGGCCAGGGCCAGCCATCTGCTGGACTCGTTCGCCGGCCGGGACAAGGCGATCAGGCAAGAATAGTGCTGTTGTGCCCAGTCCCCCAAATAGCACCCGTCACGAAGCAGGTCCGCGTACTTTTCGCTGGTGTTGGTCGCCAAGCGGATGCGCGATAGGCAGAGGGCGGATCAGCTGCTGGCGTTCGCCAAGCAGTTCTCGCGCACTCGTCTTGTGGTCGGTCTCTCATCAGAGCCAATGCAATTCCCAATCCCCGTCTTTTTGCTCCCAGTGCCGCATGTTCTCGCAGCCGTCCCTTTTGCACTCTGCCCTGCGCATTCCCGCCGAGTGGCGCCAATCGGGTGACAAGGTGGACACGGCCCTCGGCTCGTCGGTCACACTGATCTATCTGGCCTGTGGCTGGACAGAGCTGTTCGGCTGGCTCGCGGAGGCGGGCCTCATCGGCGCCAAGATGGGGCGATCAGTGCGCTGGTTCCAGGTCAATTTGGGTCCCTTCGAACCCTTCCCCTTGGCCTCGAGACCATTTCCCTTGCAGCGCTGCTCCCTCCGTCTCTGGGTGCTGGCGCTGTCGCTGAGCATTGCCCGCACTGTGCGCCAGCTGGTGGGGCGCGTCGCCGACGACCTGCTTGCGTGGCGCAAACTGGACAGGAAATGGCTGCGGGCCCAACTGCTCTCGTTGGGCGGACTGGTGGCCGATTTCGCGGGAGCAGTGAACGGACTGCCTCGGGGCTGGCTCTGGGCCGGCAGACTCAGCGTCCGCCAGTGCGCCATGCTCCACCTGGCGGCATCGTTGGTCGGCCTCCACAAACAGTGGTGACGTGATCGGAACTCCACAAACAGTGGTGACGTGATCGGAACAATGGCTGGCGGTGCACGATCCTCACATTCGCTTTTTTGAGCAAACAATTGATAAATGCGAAGAGTGAGTGCGGCTGGGGAAACAACGCGGGAACCGGACAAAATATTGGTGCCGATGTTTTGTTCCGTTTTGTCCCTGGATTTGGGCTCCACAGACCGAGTCCCTTTATTTGCTTATAAGAGTTGACTACTTATAAGACGGTTGGGAACAAAAAGGCCGTCCGCAATCGGTCAGCACAATGCATCGTCCGATCTTTTTCGCTTTCTGCTCACTTCCTTCTCTTCTTTCCGCAGCCACTTGGCGGGTAGCACATGTCGTTGATGCACTGGTAGCCGGTGTTGCAGGTTCCGTCGAGACAGGCTGGATCGGGATTGGGAGGGGGAAACGCGGCGCAAAGAGAGTTGAACTCACGGCCAATTTGAGAGTGGACAACGCCGCTGGGTACCAGGAGCACATAGAGGAGGATGATGATCGGCCAGAGGAATGTCAAAAATGACAGCAGACAACGGGAAAGGGGTAGCATTTTGTTGTTTGATGAATTTTTCTGAGTGGGCAGCACAACTAATGCTCCCCATTCTGTGCCCTTTCGGCCTTTTAAAGCCATCCGGACGCCAATTAATTGGCGCTCTCTGCCGCCTCCGAACAGCTGCGGCTGTGTTTGCCTGTTCCGACCATGCGGAAAGAACTCGTCCACTTGCGAAACCATTCGGGTTGTGCATTTTATTCAGTAAAATTGAATGAATTATGAATTTCCTTCCATCCAAAGACGTCTATTTGTGCCTGTCTACTTCCTTTTCTTTTTGCATCCGTTGCTCTGCGGACAGCAGTTTTCGTTTTGGCACGTGTAACCGGACGGACAGGTCCCATCCAAACACGCTGAAATGCAACAGAATGGACACCGAAGAGCCCAAATCCCCGAATAAATACGCCCAAGAACCGCCTGTCCGTTGGCACAAGTCTGCGACCGGACCAGAGGGGCGAACAGCGGGAGGAGGAACAGCGCGAATAGCAGGAGCCAAAACCCCGCAACAGAGCCGAGCGCTGATGCGTAGTTGTTCATGATGACTCGGGGGATTGGGGTCCCTCTCTGTTCCGCCCCAGCCCATTTATACGGGCGGTTCAGGACCCGATTCCCTTTGTGTTCCAACCCAGTTGACCAAATTCGTGAATTCCAAATGAATGGCGCTATTTTTGTCCAAACACCCACTGTCCCCCTTTTGATAAGGTTGGAAATAGTCGCGAATGGGATGGAAGTAAACAAACAAAACAAAGCCGCTTGAGCCGCAACCCGTATTATCAGGTCCAGAACTGAACCGTATTTTTCCTCATTAAAGGAATAAAAACGCAATTTAAATGGTTTATCAGAGAGACAAACAGGAAAATATGATGGAAGGCGAAGGATTGAATACCGAATTCCCCCTCAAAGAGCGAACGTGGACGATTTGTGGCTGACGAGTGTGGAGAGCGCGTTCAGCAGCACCTCTACGGGCACTGGGGCGTCGGCACTCTGTGGGGAGGGGGCACAGCAGAATGGTGGAACAAACGGAACCAGTCATAAACGGACCGTGGCAGTGGGTCTGGCGGACGAATAGGCGAGCACCGGCAGTTTGCGCAGCGAGCGGCCACTCAGAGCTGCGCCGGAACATTCGCTGGAAGAGGGGCAAATCCATCAACTCGCATTGATTGCTTTGGATGTGTGCCTGGAAATGCGCTTCAACTTCTGCTCCCCGTTCACGCCCAATCGACTCCCGTCCTCCGCCACCCCGACGCGCTTAATCTGAACAACGAGGCGATCAATCCATTCCCCGCGCATCCAACAGACCCGCTGCAGCTCTGCGATGCCCGACTCCAGAATGAAGGCGATGGCCGCCTCTGAGGGGTTGCCGATGTGCCGGACGAGGTCGGCCCGGTCCACAAAGGCGGGGTCCAGCGTCTTCTCCAGGTTGGACGTGCACAGCATGAACACATTTGGATAGCTGTGAGTGGACGATTGGGAATTGGTCCGACAGACACAGCCGAGTACCGCTTGATTTTGTCCAATTGGGTGAGAATGGCGTTCACCGCTCGCACCGAATCGGAGGGATCCGAGCCGGAAAATACCGCGTTCCTGCCCATCGTGAGACTCTCGACCTCGTCTATCAGCACAAACACGAGCCAGTTCGGCTGTTCGGCCAACTCCTCGATCCGAGTAAACAATTTCTGGATCAGTTTGCCGCTCTGAATCGCAAAATAAAAATGCACAAAACGATGTCCAAACCTCGGAAAACCACTTAGAGAACAGACTGTGGCTGTTTACTTCGATCAGCAGGGCGCGTTTGTAGCTGCTCTGCGTGCGGATTGCGAGTTTTTGAGCTAGCGCTTTGCAAAGCGTCGTTTTCCCAGTGCCAGGGGGTCCTGAAAACGGAAATTATTGGCACTCCCGAGATGGATCGGAAAGTCTAGTTTCGAGAACCGTGGATGAGCAGCAGTCTGTTGACCGGAAGAATGGCCGGATCGGCACCATTGTGCGATAGGTCCAGCAATGAATGGATGAAATTGAGAAGCTGTGCGTAAAAACACGTAAAGTGAACATCCACAGGCATAACCGAATTCACCTCATTTTTGATCTGACCGTCGAAAACCAAATTCTCCCAAAGGTTGTCCAATTCCATGCACGGAATCTCCCATTGAAATGACCCCACCGCCGCACCATCTTCGCTCCTTTCGAGGGATATCTCCTCGGCCATTGCTCCGAACTTCTTCAATGTGTATGCGTGAAATCGCGCACTCTCCAACTGCTCAATCGTGCATTGGAAAGGCTGCAAAGCGACATTTAGCACCAGCTCCAGCCATCAAACACAAACTATGCCCTCGTTGATGGTGGAACACGAAACCAACAGTCTGTCCACAGTTTTTGCAATTTCCTCGTCTCCGTCCGGCTTGAATGACTGCCAATTTAAGATATTTTCCTGGCCGTGAATAAATCCGCAAATAAGTGGGATCAACTTCTCCAGATTTGATTGAGAACTGCTTGGGTATTTCGTGAAGAATAGATTCCAATAAAAGGAACTAACCTGGGTTTCGATAACTTGACTTCAATATCCAGCGAAATTTGCTGTAGAGGACACATTTCCGTTCCGATTTTGGACTCAGACTCGAGTTCGGATTTGTCGTTTCCGTCATCGTCTCCACCGGAAGAAGAAGCCATTGTCACCATTTTGCGTTGGAATTCGATTGAGAGCTCTTCACTCTGCTCGGAATTATCGTTCAATTTTGCCATATCGACGGAGAAATCCAAGTCGAAAGGAGAATTATTGACATTGACACAAAGCATTTTGGCGGGTTGTGTGTAAGAGGTAAAGCTAAAATATAGCCGAAAATGGTGTAAAAGTAAAATATAAAATTACAAATATACCTACTATACTATGTAATATCTAATATTAGTACCATACCAGTAAATTTGTAAATATAGGCAGCACAGCACCAAATTGCCATAATGGTCAAAGGAAAGGGGGTGCGAAAAAATTTTTTAAAAGTTCATTTTGGCGCGTTTTAAAATCGATCATTTCTAAAGGGCAAAAGTTCAAAATGGCCCGATCAACTTCCCCAATTCCCCACCCCTAGGTCGATTCAACTTAGCGAGCTCTATCGAATGACACCAAGATCAACATCCTTTTATTTAAAGTCAATGATTACAAAAAAACACGTCTAAACAATAGATAGCATGGCAGTGCGCAAAAACAATAATGAGATACGCATATGAAGTCAAAAATAAAAGTGTCAGTCAGTTTCCTCCTCATAATAAGGGTCAGGCGACAGTGGCGGAAATGTCTAAACTAGATTGTCCCCCAATTCGTGCATGCGCTTCAGGTGTTTGTCAGTCAGCATGTTCAACGGGAATTCCTTGTACTTTAGGCGCAGCGCATCAAATCTCGTGTTCGGGTCGATGAATTGGATGACCTGGAAAATAGACTTTGGATTTTGAAGAGTCCTCAATTCCCACATAGTCAACAAATGAACGCGCAATGCCGACCACTTTCTCCTCACTCATCCGAAACACATCTGTGAACACCCCCGTGGAGTTCATAAGCGGAGTCCCAAATATGTAGAAGGCCAGGAAAAGAGAGACGGCTGCAACGGTGGAAGGGGGGTGGTGAGTCAACGAATAGCTGACCTAAAAATTAAGAGTTAGGTAAAATGAGCACATTTTTTAAAGTCAACTGACCAATGCGACCTCGCTGATGAACTTGGCCATAGCATGGATGTGGGGAGCCGGTGACGTGTAGAAGCGGTAGCGACGCAGAAATGTGATGGAATGCGGTTGGTTGATCTCGAAGTCGACGGCACGCAAGACCTTTCAGAAAATTATTTTGGAATTCTCACAAAATATAATAATATGCACCTGTTGCTCCATCCTGAAGATATCTTGTTTCGTGAAGGCGTTTGCAGCCACGTAGATAAAGTCCTGAAAAATGGGACAATTAGATGTTGGCCGGGTGAGCTGCTGACTAAAACCTCAATGTTCCACATTGCGACCTCCTCATATTTGCAAGCAACAAACAGACAGGAAACGCCCAGCAACTGCAAGTTGCTCTTGTCGATACCGGTCATGTGGATGAGTGCGTGGTCCAGAAGATGGACGGTGAGGCTGAACGTCTCGCTCGCAAACCCGAAACGGCGCTGCACCTTAAATCCACTCATCAATCACATGTTTTTTATTCGTTTTGTCTTTTACATGAATTATCCAGTCCACGAGTATCTGACGCATGCGCCCATCGACGCCCTTTTGCGCATCCAGGAAGTTTGGCTTGAGCGGGTTTCGCAGTTCGATGAACCGGAGATACCGGTCGATGTCCTCTGCGCAGTCCACATCCATGAGCGTCTGACCGCCGCCGTACTTCATTGACGAGAAAGAAACCGTTTTGGGTTCATCGGCCTTAACGATTTTAGGATTTTACATATTCCTAAAATGTGGTAACACATTAGTGTCCACCGGGTTCCGTTTGGTCAAAGCGTTTGTATCCTTTCGTTCTCCGAAGACTCGTCGCCTTGTCACCATTTTCCCTCCAGCCTCCGCTTTACCTTCGGCTTGCAAGTTTCGTCGTGCTGCCTCATTTTCGTCAACAAAGTTTTTGAGTGTAGCCTTGAATTTATTCATTTTCTGAATGACTTATCAGCAATCAGTACTTCGAATTGATATTTATCTGAAAAATTAATTAGGTAATTATCCCGCCTACTATTCAAGAGAAGCTGAACATAATGTAAAGGTGCAATAAAGTGACCTTTTTTTAATAATGTATTTAAATAAATGTAAATGCTGCACTCTTTTTATTTGGAAAATGTACAATATTCACAGATTCGGTTTAAAAGTTAGTGTTGTATTGTAAAAATTTAAAAAGCGTAATATGATGTTTTGTCATTGTCACACAGTTTTGTATATCTCTGGTTGGGCACAGGACACGACAAGCAAAAAATGGGGTACTGGCGCATCAATTGAAGTGGATGTATCGACAAAAAGGAAGGCGAGACAAATGGGATTGGTTTGAATGCAGTGACCGAATATGAAAATAAATACGAGGAATTGGGTCTGGCTAGCTGACTCTTTCCCGCGAACTGTTCAGTTGCTGTCGATTCGGCGATGGCGATTTCCGTCTTCTGACCGCAATCGGCGCATTCCCCACGGCGACAAATCCGTCCTTCAATCCGTTCATTATTTTCTAAAATGCGTTTTATTAAGGCAGCATTCAGTGCAGAGGTTCATTCACCTCGAAATCGCCATCATCCAACTTCGACGACTTGAGCATCTGGCTGCGCGTATTGCCAGGTCCGGCGCCGTTTCCGTTCGTCAGCTGCATGAACTTGGAATTCAGTTCGTCGATCATCCTTTCCTGTCCCGCAGCAGTGCTCTCTCGGTTGGCCCCCAACAAATGGCGCCTCAGCTGACTGGACCTGCGTCGCTGTGCTTCCTGCTGTTTCTTCAAAAGCCACCATAGAGAAAGGGACACACATCTCATTCATTACCTTTTCTGCGCTCTTCTTGCTTTCGTAGTCGGCCAGCGCTTGCTCGAAATGCTTGCAGAATGAGGCTATACGCGTGAAGAAGACTTCCGGCTGGAGTATGTTCGAGGTGGATTCCCCAAAGTACTCCGCGCACTCCGCAAAGGCCTGCTGAGCCAACTTGAAGTTTTCGCGCAAAGTCGCAATTTGCGGCGTGGCCGACTCCAGAAATTCGTTGAGGGCGGTCGGGCTGTCCATCTTCCCCTTGCGCTGTTGCTCGGACAGTGTCTGCGCATATTTTGCCTCAATGTCGCGCACATCGGCACTAATCGTCTCGAAGTTGACTGAATTTAAACATCCATTATCGCTAGAGTCACTTCCAATCGCCATTTTTCTCACCGGTCGCTGCACTCTCCGCCAGTTTGAGCTCTGTCGCAAAATCGACCAAATCCGGGAATGTGTCGGCCACCATTTCCGCCAAAATGTGCATCAGCGTCAAACTCCTGTCCTTGCTGCTCTTCAGAATCGTCAGCGTATCCAGACTGTTGAGTCGGAACCCATAAATTGGCGCTCTCCTCGTCCCGTTCATTGCATTGCCCACCGCCAATATCACCTCGATGATTTTGGGAAATTTTTTGGCGCTTTGGATGCTCTTCGAAGCGGCCGTGATTTTTTGAATTTGCTGAAAAAGCGTCAACTACGACTAAACAAAGCATCAACAAGAACCGGTATGAGCAGTTTGACACTCTCCGCAAAATCGCCCATGAACTTCATCAATGTGAGTTTTTGCGCCAGTCTTTCGATGTCCATCAGCTTGACGAGGAACTGGTCCTCGGCGGTCAGGTTATCGAAGTTGCCGTTGTGTTGGGCGCCGTATTCGCTCAGCTTTGCCACCTCTTCGCTGGTCGGCACGATCGGGAGCAGCACCTCCACCTGGTCGGGACCGAGCACGGTGAAGTCGAACCGGTGGACGGCAGTCATGATCTGAGCGAATTCCACACATTCATTCACTTGCACTTTGCTTTGCACACCTCCATGGCGGACTTGCCAATTTTGCGTCTAATGATTGCAATATTTTGCAACCGTTTGGTGCCCAACAAGGACACTTTCCCAGCTCCTCCTCCCAAAAGTGTCGAATTCGGTGACGGCTGCCCAAGCAATGGAGTTCTCGCCGCCGAATCTTCCATCTGCGAATTGCGCTCCGACTTATCGTCCGTTTTGTCTGCGCCGATTTTGAACATTTCTTCCAACCGAGACAAATCGAGCACCTGCGGAAAGAGGCAATGAAAAGCATCAATGCTTGTGTTGTGCTCACGTCCGCCAGTCTCTCGTCATTCAATTGACAAAACACCTAAAATTATATTCTTTTCATAATGGATTTGTTGTGTCTTATTCACCGTTCCCTTCACTTGGTTCGGGTTGAGAGCCGCCAAATTTAGCATTGGCAATTTGCTCCTAAATTGGCAAATTTATCGACAATTCCCGCTGAAAATTAAGGGCTGTCACTTTGTTTCAGCTACTTTCTTCTTGGGCTGTACTTCCACATTGACGGAGAGTTGGCTGTTGCTGGTCTTCGAATCGGATGCCTTCAGCCGAATATTCGACATCAGAGCAGGAGCAGGCGGAGGAGGTGGCGGCGGAGGGGGGACTGCTATATACAGGTGGTTCAATTCGAAAGGCGAATGATTGGGGTTTTTTAAATTACCCGGTCCGCCCACTTTTGGCCTGTTGTTGGCAAGCAGTTCAACCGGCGGCGGTGGAGGGGGCGGAGGCGCTGGAGCTGCCGCTGTTTTTGGCTGGACTTCTGGCACCTTTTCCGCCAATTTTGCAGTGTTGTTCGCCACTTTTATTTGTTGTGGTGGAGGAGGTGCAGATGCAACGGCGGAAGATTGCGCAATTTTGAGACCTTCTAGAACAGATTTCTATGAAATTTATCCCCATTTTTTCCACTTGCGTTGGATTTCCCGCTTCGCCTGCTCCAGCGCTGCAATCCGCTTTTCGTACTCGCTGCGTTCGCTTTCAAACTTGGTCTCCCGTTCCCGCCAATCCTTGGTCAGCGTGTTGATCTTCACCTCTTTGCTCGTCTTTTGCCTTTCCAACTCCAGCTTCTCCTCCGCCAGTTTTGCCTTTTGCGCGTTCAATTGAGCTATTTGCACGAAACAGTTTGCCTGCAGCACTTGGTATTCCTGGGAGATTTTGAAAGTGTTTAAATGATTAATCGAAAGGTGGTACCTACCTCTTTCTGGCGTGAACATGCCTCCTGCAAACGAAGGCACTCCTCGTCCAGTTCTTCGCACTTCAGCGACTTCTCATTCAGTGCCTCCACATCGATGCTGTTGTCCCAGTAGGAATTGATGTGCTTTAGCAGAAACTCGGACTCGTACTCCCGCGACAGTTGCTCGAGATACTTCTCCAGACCCAGCTGGGCGAATTCGTATTGGAGCGCCACTCGCTGGTTCATGTCGCAAGTGGAATGCACCAGAACATTGATGAACTTGACTGAGGAGGAAAGGAAGTCGATGCTGATCTCGGACGGACTTCGAAAGCAGCATATCAACGTTTGAAAGCGGAATGCCTCGTTGTAGTCCGCGCGGAACCTGTCAGAAAAGTTAAGGGGAGTAGAGTAACCGTTTTTGCTCACCTATTGAACGAATTGAGCACAAGTTCATGGCCATCCTCCAAAGAGACAATGCCAGAAAGCAGATCCAAAGCGAGTGTCTTGGTGCGCAGATTCGGATGGAGTATCCCACGAACGATGCAATAGATTGCCTGTTTGTTTTCGAAAACTGCAGCAATTCCGAACTTGTTGTTCAGCAGGGAGCGCAAGCAGGAAATGCAAATGTGTTGCTCGTCCTCCATGTCCTCCAGCTTCTTAGCATATTTGGCTGCCGATTTTCCGTTGTTCTTGATCGACATACCGCGTCGCTGCTTCTCTGGCACATCGTCTCTAATATCTGAATTGGATTTGCTTTTCAAACGTTGGCCAATTGAAACTCCAACATGTCGTGAAGGAGGCGCTGGATCCGCTGGCGCTGAAATTCCCCGCGTGCGAAGTCTGCAGATGAATACTGTCCTCCGGACTCGCGTATTCTAAACTCGTTTGGCCGTGTAGACACGCCAATTCGGCAGTCGAGCCAGCGGAGGTGGAGGGCTCGCATCGATGGTCGGTACTCCTGGAACGGCAGAGATCTGATGAGAAGTGATTTGCGATTTAAGCTAACACTAAAATGGAGAAGAACGATTCCTGCAGCTGCGACAAATAGCCCACGATCACGCGGAGTCCATCGTTCTGGGGCGAGAGAAAAGAGCGCACCCAATCAATGCTGTTTGTTCTTAAAGAAATCTGCAAAGGCATAAGGAGTGCATATTGCCTAATCACTCTTCAATCTTTATACCTCGATGTGCTTTAGGACCTCAGTTGGAGACTCGCCAGTTGGGAATTTCTTTTTCTGGACATTTATATTTATTCAGCGCTAAAATCAAAAAACAACCTTTTTCATCGCCTTCTTGTCCATGAACACTTTCAATTTTGCCAGGTAAATGTCCGGTTCTGTGACTGAGTGATCAATGGAAAATTGTCGTTGGTCGCACACTAGGTCCCACTTCTTTTTAATCGTGCAATCCCGTAATACTCGCATTTTGTCGGGAGGCAAGTCCATCTTCGCCTGAATAAAAAAATGAAAGTTTGTATTATTTCTATTCTTCTTTTTTGGTGAATCATTCACCGTGATCATTGATCAAGGCACCTAGCCAAAAAACCTAGCAACATTTCAGTAGACATGACTCATCCACATCTTACATCATTGATCACCTTCATTGATTGTGATCGAATAGATAGGTGATGAAAGATGGAAATAGGTTTTATTTTGAATGAAGCGTTTTAAATGAAATGCTTTACCAATACTTCCTCGAAGGCATCGATTATTTCCTGTTCATTCAATGGCATCCGTTTTGTCCGTTCAAATGTCGGATGAGTACTTCCTGATGAGGATGATGAGTTCTCGTGTTGAACCATTTTAATCCTTAAAACATTTTTGTAAATTAAATAAACAAAAAGAATACATAAAACACAAAAAGCGAAACGCGATTGTTTGTGAATTGCAATGGTCATCATGTCATCAATAGAGAACCGGATCCAATCGAAGGGAATTGTGGAGGGGAAAACGAGCAGCGGCAATTTTTCACCGCCAGCCAGAGTTGGGGAGGAAATGAAAAGAGGGGAGGGGCAACAGGGACGGGGGTGAATGAGCGGAGCGGCAGGCGGTGAAGGGAAGGGAAGAAGCAACGGAATGAACAATTGTGAATTGAGGTCGCTGAAAGTCGAATGTGTGGCTGATGGTTGAGCTGGAAATTAAGAATGCTAAATAATATGATCGCAAACACTGAGTTCCAATTTTCTTAGATTTTATCAATTATCATTATCAAAATGTACGCTTTAAAAGTTAAAACTTAAAAGTTAAACACTTAACAACAATATTAAATACATATTAGTTTTATTCTTTTATTAAACACACACTAAACAACAAAATATGTACCGTATATTTTGGAGTTTACATAAAACTTTAAAAGTTTAAACCCAGATGGGCTTGTGTCCATTCTCGCCAAGTTCCGACTCTGTTTACTTGTTGCTTCCCTCCTTTTCCTTCGCGCCACGCAAAACAAAATAGTACGCAAAGAAAGAAACAGACAAGGGCAAACGCAAACGGCAAGGGAAGAGCAGCAGGCAAAAGCTGAGATGTGGATGTGGAGAAGAAAAAAATGGAGGCGAAAAAGACATGGGGTTTATCTTTATGTTTATTTCCTTTTTCAAATCCACAAATCCACATATAGGTAGTAGGTAGTAGGTATGCTTTCAGAAAGTTATTCGGTTATTCGCTCTCTCTAAGTAGCAAATAGCATTCACATTCATTAGACCGAAAAAAAACAAGTAGCAAAGCAAGTACTGGGCAAGGCAAATGGATTCACTAAAAGACTAACTTTACTTAGGGCAGTCATTTTTTTCCCGCAAATATATATTTTTTTTCCCGCAAAATGTATTTTTTCCCCGCAAATTATATTTTTTCCCCGCAACAATGAAAAATGAGTCCACCCCAACTCGACCATACTATTAAATAAAAATAGGGCCAATGCAAGCTTAGCTTAAGCTT
>VAHH01000506.1:0-28642 GCA_013357305.1 Radopholus similis | reverse complement strand
TGGTAAATGTCCTGATTTTTGACCCCAAAATCTGATTTTTTGAGGTCAATGTCCTGATTTTGAAAAATTTTGGATGACACCCCTGGCATATAGTAAAATTCTAATTAATTATAATTGTTCGGCAATTGCATTTTCCGGTTAAAGAGGACGAAGGCAGCAGACTGATGATTCTCTGTGGGCCGCTTGGCCAAAACAAATTGGGCCAAATCACCAAAACCAGTTGTTGGTTGGTCCCCACTGAGTCGCATTCTCTTTTCTCCGTTTTTGTCTTCACCGCCATTTCGCCGATTATTTGTTCCACTCACCATCCTTTTATGAAAATGAAGAATTGGACTTCAATATTTTTTATTATTTCAATTCTTGGCGTTTTCACCAGCAGTGAAAAGGTAACTTTTCTGGTATTTAAAAAAATTTTCCTTTTGGATTCCTCTCTGGAAGGCGCCAAAAGGTAAATGCCATTTCCAGAGAATCAGATGACAACCAAAACTCGCAAAATGTGGTTATAGAATTTTGAAAATACTCTTTGTAGGAACAATGAGATTAGTTGAATATTTTATATTCAAATTTTAATTTTCTGAATTTTTCAAAATTTTCAAATGCCCAAAGGTGATACTCCAACCAAAAATCCAATGGACCGTCTCATTGATAATTTTAATTACTAACACTTTTAGTGAGTGCTAACCCGGCCAGAAACAGCGAAAAATTTTAGTAATCGTCACAATATCTCTAAAACTGGTGATTCAGAAATAAACATGAGAATTTATGAATGTTAAGAACTTTATTTTCGAGTGGACACAACACCCCATCCCGACGACGTCATGAGTCATAATAACTCTGGAAGGAAAGGAGCTGGCGACTTGAAATTTGGAGATTGTGTGGCTGGAGTTCCTATGAACCCAAATTCCAATTAATTGTTCAGCAATTACACTTTCCGGTTAAAGAAACGAGAACAGCAGCTGATTCTTTAGGCCGCTTGGCCAAAACAAATTGGGCCAAATCACCAAAACCAGTTGTTGGTTGGTCCCCATTGGGTCGCATTCTCTTCTCTCCCCTTTTTTGTCTTCACCGCCATTTCGCCGATTATATTTGTTATTTGTTTCACCCAACCACCATTTTTACATTGTAACGGAAAATGAAAATTTGGCCTTCATTTTTTATTATTTCAATTCCTGGCGTTTTCACTAGCAATGCAAAGGTAAATTTTTTGGCATTTAAAATAAATGTTCTTTTTGGAAGGGCTCTATGGAAAAATCTTTCGATTTTGCCTTCACATTGGAAGCGATGAGCAATCAAATTGGGGAAGATTTGGATCTTTGTCGTTTTTGAATTTTTCTGTGGAAGGGCACTTCCCCTTTGGAGGGGCACTCTGGGCCAAAAGTGAGAATCGCTTTCCGTGGACAAACCAAATTTGATTCCACATAGATTTTGGGACGCTCTTTCTTATGAAATCATTAGAGGAACAGACCTTTTTGAAATTTAAATTTTTGGATTTTTTATATTATTCCCTTTCTGGAAGGCGCCAAAAGGCAAGGGCCACTTCCAGAGAATCAGATGATAACTATAACACTCGCATGGTTCTCAAAAGAATTTTGAATGCCTTTTAAATGTTTGGAATTTTTCAAAATTTTACAATTTCTCCTTTGACCGTACCTCCCTTCAGCACAAGCGATTGGTGGCCACCGGCAGCAGCATCGCTGACGTGTTGGCGCACGAGACCAACATCACGGAATCACTTCAGTGCCAATCCATCGATTGGATGTTTTTTTCATTCCAGCCCTTCGCCAAAGAGGACGTTCGTTGAAAAGGGAGAGGAGAGGCAGATTTCCCCTCCGTTCCCAGGCCATTTCTATTACAAAGAGGAGGATGAGCACCTTTCCGCTCCCAGGCATTCGCCATCAGCCATTACAATGTGCGCAAAGAAAGTGCCCCTCCGCACCCCTCCGCATCATTCCCTCGCCCACTCCTCTCTCACTGGCGAGTCCGGGGGATTGCTCTGAGCACAGTCGGAGCGGCGCTGGGAACGGGGCAATGTGTTGGCGTCCCTTTGTCCTGGGCCCAGATGTGGGGAGGAGCAGCGACCCCAGCGCACATTTCCCCTCCATTCCCAGGCCATTGGCGTCCCTTTGTCCTGGGCCCAGATGTGGGGAGGAGCAGCGACCCCAGCGCCCATTACAGCGTCCTCTTTCCTTTTCACTCCAGGCACAATTGGGGGATGGCAGTGTTCAAATGGGGGACGCTGGGACGCAGCGGTGGCTGTATGGGGAAGGGCCCAACTTGAGACTAGAATTGTCTTAATTTTTAAAGCGTTTCAGAATACTCAACCACCCGCCAACCGATCACCAAACGTACCAGCACACCAACGACTGTCCAGAAGCACCAGTACTCTACCTCAGTGGACTCAGCGCTCCGTTGCACCATCACAGAATTGCCCAGGACTTTACGGCACAGGTAACTTAAAATAAAAGCAAAACTCGGACTCCGGTCCAACATCAAGGGTGAATGACCACGGACAACTCCAGCAATCAATTTCCCAATATCGACGAATTATTTTTTCAATTTCGATGATTATCCATTAAGGCAATTTTATTGGTTTTTCGGTATCGATTTTTTGGTTAAAAACCATTTTCTTCTTTTATCGATTCGATATCCAATCTTTTTTAAAAGCCGGGGAAATGGTGCCATTGGGACGGGGGATCAATTGTTCAAACTTTTGAACTTTAAAGTAGCTAAAGGCATAGTTCACATTTATTTGTTGGCAGACGACAAAAACAATCACAACAGCACTCATCAATAATAAGTGAATAGTGAATAGACAATAGACTCTTAGCCAGACAAAATGACAAAAATATCAATCTCATCGTTTTGGACAAAAAATGCCAGCCCTATTCCCCCTTCAATGCCTCCTGCTTCTCTTGCTGGCCATTTTTACTGTTTCTGCGGCGCCCTCCCGTGAGTCGAAGGAGTGGTGGACGAAGTGGAAGCAGTGGTGCCTGTGCTTGGCCTAGGCGTGTACTTGTTGTTTCGCTTGTTGTTCATCCGCGGCTCCACGTTTGCTTCCAAGGCATTGAAGAACAGAATGGCAACAGCTTCCAGCCATTCCTGCATCGACATCCCTTCCGGAATAAGTCGCCACTGCACATCGCCTTGCTGATTCTTGCCCCCGTATACAATTGGCGCTGGACACAATTTGTTGGTCATCAGACGATTTCCGTCTGGATCAGTCAGAGCTGAATAAATTAAGTGGTAATCGACGTTAAAGAAAGATATATAACCACCTTTTGCTGAGATGAGTCCGAACTCGACACTTCTGGCGACCAGTTCACTGACGTTCTCGACGACTTGAACAAGCCGTCCTTCGCTATCCTCTTTGTTGTTCATCGAACGCCAAGAACTGCCTTCCGCGTGTGCGTGTTCCGTGGCGCGTGTCTCTATCCTGGCGGAACGACCAGAGTAGTACCACGATGCGAGTGGTTCATTGCCAGTCGTCGATAGTTTGACGTAACATGAGTGGACTCCCTCAGCTATCAATTTTTATTTCAATTTTCAGTATAATCATAGGGTAAACACCTGATTCCTGGAAGATGTTTTTGATTATGTCCATGTTGTCTGCGAGTGTTGTCATTGTTCGTTTCTTCTTCTGCTCGTCCATGAACTGTTGCACGACGTAGAACGGTTGCACATAAGTGTGGCTGTAACGCGGACACCCGATTTCACCTCCCAAATGTGAGTGGCGCCTGAAAATGTTCACACATCCCAGAACACGTCTATATAAGAAATTCCTTACTTGGTGTGTCGTGAATAGTTTGAGAGATCAACAAATTTTTCTCCGCACATCCAGCACTCGACTCGCACCTTTGACTCATCAACCGGCCCTTGCCTGTCTCTTTTCAGCCGCTCTTCGATTTGGAGAAATTTTGTGAAATGGTTGTTGAATATATGCAATTTGAGGTGGCTAGACTTGAGCAGCACTTCGTTGCCGTCCTTCTTGTTCTCTGCGCACTCTCGCTCTCCACTTTCCGTCCGAATCAGACATCGATAAAAAGAGTGCGTGCCTCGTCCCTCCGCTGCCTTTGCTAGTTCATACCAGCCTTGTTGCATAATTAAATTGAAATTGTGCGTGTGTTGTTGTTGCTGCTGTTGGTGTTGTTGTTGGTGCTGCTGTTTTTGGTGCTGCTGTTGGTGTTGTTGTTGGTGCTGTTGCTGGTGTTGTTGGTGTTGTTGTTGCTGCTTGATGCGATTGCAGACATCTACAACACTAGTTGCGAAGAATATACTAAATTTGAAGTCGTTCGCGATTGTTCGCAGAAGGTTTGTCGCTTCTTTTGGATTTTCGGCGAAGCATAAACCGAAGACTGCTTTTTTTTCGCTGTAGAAGTTCACCTTGCCACGCCAATAAACCGGATCAAGCTTTCCGGTGTCTACTCTTTCTGGCATGTCGAGTGGAATTCCTTCAAATTTAGCCATCTGAACTAGTTGACGGCAAAAGGTTTCTGCTGCTGCTCTTTGGTCGTAGTTAAGAAGCATAACAGCCCACCGCAGCGGTTTTTCCAAAAGTTGTTTTTTTTTTGGGGGAGACGAAAGCGCAGCGCGTGGCGGTGTTTGCGCAGATCCAGCTCGTGGTGAATACGATGCGCGTGGTGGTGTTTGTGGCGCACGTGGCGGTGTTTGTTGTGGCGATACACTCAAACTCGAGAAGCTCTCATTAAGCTGTTGGCGCTGTTTGAGAACATATTCTGGCAGAGAATCGTCCCAGCGTTGCGCTTCTGAAGATTGGTGTTGTTCGTTGCGCTGCTGGCGAACATACTCGGGTATTCCGTCCCAGGCATCTGAAAACGCTCAGACTCAAAATTTCGGTTCAATTGATTTTTGTCTAAAAAATTGGAATCGCATAAAAATGGTCGGGTTTTGACCAGGTTTTGGCCAAATTCTTGCTTAATTGGGCTCAATAGAGCCTAAAATACAATTTGGAATCGAAAATCTGGTCAAAACCCTATCGTTTTTTGAGTTATTGGATTCATAAAATGGAAAAGTTGCACGATTTTCTAATAACATGCTATCCCCATATCCAGCTAATTTCAAATTCTGACCGCCCTAAATTTTCAATCGATTGTTGGTCAGAAATGTTTGAAAATCACAGCTATAACCGTATAGAATAAAGTTGTACCTGATTGATGGATCCGAATTTTTGATACACCTGATCTAATTGATCTGTGGCTTTGAAATTCTTTGCAAAAATTGGGCATCAATTTTGAGTTTTGGTGAGAGTTAAAATTTTCAATGTGTCTAAAGATCTGGAGCACGACTACTTTGTGGCGCTGGACACGAAATGGCTGCGCCAGGTGACCGGCGGCTTGGTGTGCGCAAACAGGAAGTTGCATTGATGGACTGGCATTTGAGGACGTGTTTTAACGGGAACAAGTCAAACCGGTCTAACTTGGTTCGACTTTGGCCTAGCGAGCTGATGATAGGTTCAATCGATTCCCCATGGTCATTTCCTTTGGGGATTTCAATTCCCCATAGATTTGAAACTGTTGGACCGAATATAAACAGTTTCTACGAATTCGGCACACGTTATGTAATTCTCAGGCAAAAAATGGAGAACACCAGCAGCAAGAGATTGATTGTGCAATTGTACATTGTAGGCAACGAGACGGTTAGCAAAACGAAGTAGACAGTGGAGAAAGGGCAGAGAGTGGAGGCAGAGGGGTAGAGGGAATGCGTTGCACTTCTCGCAGGGAAGAAGCTGAGGCAGCAGCGGACGCGCGAAGGAAATTGTGCTGGAGAGGTGGAGAGCATAGAGCTGTGTGGAGGCAGGTCTGAGTGATGGGCTGATGAGCGTCGCGTGTGCGTTCTCTGTCCTTCTTCTCCCTCTACTCTTTTTAAGTTTTTACCCATTGTCGCCCGCATGCATATGGTTGTGTCTGTGTGTCTGCCTGTTGGCTTTGGAGGAGTAGGAACGGGGCATAGAGCAAAGAGTGAGCGCGCCAAAGCAGCGTCCTCTCCACATTTCCCACAGCGGCTGAACGACCGCATTCACCACTCCACTCATAAGTCATAAGTCATAACATAAGGAGCTGCGTCTCTTCGATTCAACATTCTACTTTACATCTACAAACAAACAAATGCGAGCGAGCAAATAGTGAACGAATGCGAAGAAAATCGAAACCCTGGATTATGGCATTATGGCTACAAAAATTTAAAAATATAATCAACTGCCATCCAAAAACCCAATTATTTGGGGTGTATTTTTTCCCGGAAACCGGGATTGACTTTCAATTCCGGGACCGGGTCCGGGATCGGGTGTCAATCCCGGATTCCGGGACGCGAAAAAACACCGGGAATTCCCGGTTTCCGGGACCGGGATCCCGGAACAACACTAACAATTCCTTTGTTTGGACCTTGGGATTTGGACTTTGCACGTTTGAAGTTTGCGCCGCTTTTGGTTGTGCGAATCTGTCTCTGTCGCCTCAAATCGGGCGGACGCCGCCACATCCCCTGCTGTGGTTGGTTGTGTTTTCTGCCTTGCGAAAGTGGAACGCCAGCAGCAGAAGCAAAGCGAGAGGTGGCACAGAGCTGTGTAGAGGCAGGTCTGAGTGATGGGCTGATGAGCGTGTGCGTTCGCTCTCCTTCTTTTCTCTTTTCCTTCCACTCTTCACCAGAGTCGCCCGCGTGCATATGGCTATCTATGTCTGTGTGTCTGCCTGTTGGCTTTGGTTGAGGTGGAATGGGGCATAGAGCAAAGAGCGAGCGCGCCAAAAGTCAGCGTCCTCTTCATCACAGGCCACTCCCCCACACTTCCCACAGCGGCCGACCGACCGCATTCACCACTCAACTCATTCTGCAATCGACTAGCGCAAAATTGCGCAAAACATAAGGACTAAGGAGCTGCGTCTCTTCGATTCAACATTCTACATCTACAAACAAACATTAAAATAAATCAAACCAAATAAAAAACTTGTCAACGGAGGATCAACAAACAAAACAAATTTTAAAAAAAAGCAGCAGAAAATCGTCACCAAATTTAAAATTAAAAAGCCGCAGCAGAGGACCAAATTTAAAGTAAAAAAAGACGCCGAAAAATCGACAACGGAGGACCAAATTTAAAATAAAAAAAGCTGCAGAAAAATCGTCAACAGAGGACCAAATTTAAAATAAAAAAAGACGCCGAAAAATCGACAACAGAGGATCAACATACAAAACCAAATTTAAACTATACAAAAAAATCGTCGCTGGATGACCAACAAACAAAAAATATCAGTCAGTGGATCAATAAATAAAGAATTTAAAATAAAACAAACAAAACAAAAACCCTAAAAACAGCAGATCAACATCATCAAGTATCAACGGATCAACAAACAAAACACAAAATTTAAAATAAGTCAAAAAAGCAAAACTTAAAAGCAATGAATATTATATAAAAAAATCTCGGCCGATGATCAACCAATAAAACAACTCTTCATTTGGCGGCGATGTTCGCGGAGAATGAGAAAAGGCGGAGGTGGATTTGGCGGCAGCCGTGGCTTCAGCATTCGAGCCGAAGATCCGTCGCATCGTCGACCAGATCCAGGTTCCCATTTTGAGTTTGTTGTGCCCACGTTGATGTTTTCCGCCACAGGCACCTCTTCGCCCTGCTGTGGAGGACATTCTCAATCCCGACATAAGGTGAAATAAATATTTTGCGTCCCAAATCTAACGTCTAACTCTAACACTCTGATTAGAATTACAGTCTGTGAAGTTACGAGAGAGGGGGATGAAATAGGCATCCTTAATTATGGGTTATGGCAAAGTGTATTATCATTTGAATTGATAGTCACCGCCCTTAAACAAAACCCAAAAATTCGCAGAAATGCGAATCATTTTTCGGAAATTGATAAAATTTGGGGATATCAGAACAAATTTTCAACAAAGGGTCAAAATAAGGACAAATCTTAGAAATAAGGACATTTCATTTTGCTAAGATTCTGACCCTCCAAATAAGGACAAATCTTGAAAATAAGGACAGATCAGATCCCTGTCCCAAATGCCTAATAAACTTGTTCCCGTTTGTGACAGGCGAAGACCAAAGTGCTCACCTTTGTAGAGACGAAAAAGTGGAAAGGGCCACATTCGTTTGACTCCAAATTTTGAAAATTCTCTGACTCGGAATTGCAACTGTAGTCAAATGGAACGGTGTCCGAACAATTGGGCACCAAAAAGGACTGAACACAGATCGGTCTGTTTTTTAGTACCATTCGACTAAACTCATCGATGGGAGTCGGATGAGCCAAAAATTTTCACTAAAACATGTCAGCTTCTTATTTTCTTAAGTTAAAAAATTCACATTTGGTGCCCAGTTTTCCAATTTTTAGTGTTGTCAAAAAATCAATCCCGGTGCCCAATTGTTCGGACTCGTCCAATTACTCCGCCAGCTTTTGGTTGTAGTGTGCCGACATTTGTGGACCGGACATTTGCGGACAAAATATAGCCTAAATTGAATAGCCCTGAGACATTTCGTTTATACTTTTCTGGGCGTGGACGACCTGTAAGCTAAGCTAAGTTTGCCTTGGCTTAGGCTAAAAAGCCCACTTGGCCACAGTTATTACTTTCAGTGATTTGGTAGCTTTTTCCTTTTTCGGTGCGCAAATGTCAAGTCCGCAAGTGTCGGCGTGCCCAATTTGTGGTGTTGTCAAAAAATCAATCCCGGTACCCAATTGTTCTCGGGCTCGTCCAATTCCGCGCCATCTTTTGGTTGACACCACTGCCATCGTCTGTTTATTTGTTGGCCTTCTTCATTTGTTCTACGTTTGTTTATGCGTGCTATACGCGACCTATATGTTTGGATCCGTTGACCAACCCATTGCAATCAATCGCTGTTGTGATTGCTCATTTACCATTTAATTCAGTCCAACAAATATTTAGGAACATGAACAACGTCACCAGCACCATTATTATGGGCGCACAACTCCATCCACAACAACACCAACAGCAATGGCCAATGGGTTGGGTGCCGACCGGCGATGACCAGCATTGCGGCGGACAGGTTCAGTCACAAAATATCAAAATGGGCGTTAGTAGAATCGGATCAAATTTTTCGTTATTTAGATTTTTACAAAGCAAAGCCCAGTTGTCATTATTATTTATTACCATTCTTTATTTAATTTTATAAGAGTACAAACAAAAACTTTCTCAAGTCTTTGTCTTTTATTAGAACGCGAACAAAATTTATTTATAAATCAGTTTCCGCCGCTATTCTAATTTGATAGAATTTCGCGAATAGAGACGTTTCAGCGCCAGACTGTTTGAACTTTGAAAGGTCAAAACTTAGCCAAATTTAAGGCTAAGCAAGTGAATGAGAATATCATTGGAAAGATCAAAGGGTGTGCCCTATCCAATGACCTGTTCAGCTCTGGGGTTGGCCAAGACAATGAGTCAAAGAACTCTGTCTTAGGCTTCGTTCCTTATCGAGTTAGGTATGTCACATAAAACAGTCTGGCCTGAAACGTTCGGCACACCTTCCCTACCCGAATTTCATGTTTGATTTTAAATATGATGTGATTGTAGAAATAAATTCACAAAATGTTCCTCTAGATGTGTGCGGGCGGCACACACTGCATGCGTCCCGAGCTGTACAGCCAACCCCAGTATTGTGTGCACCAACTGGCCATGGCCGACGTGGCCAAGGCGCTCGCCCAGGCGCCCAGCAGCGGTGGCGGAGCCCCCTCCCCACTGCTCCACTGCGAGGACTTCGCGCCCATTTTGGTGTGCGCCTCACTCGCGTTCATCCTTCTGCTCCAGGTTAAGCGGAAAAGGGCGCAAATTCTGCTCCCAAAATCTGCGCCAGACGCTAAAAATGGGACTTGCGGATTTTTGTATTTATAAGGAAATAACTTTTTTGCCATCCTTATTTTTTGCCGAAAAAGATGGGGGCCATTTTTGAGTTTTTGAGTCAAAATATCGCCACTCCGTCAGAGGGTTCGAACCCGAGTCAACCAAAATGAAAATTTTCTTTAGCCAAAAAGTAGCCAGGTATAGCCACAACCTCAGCGTGATTTCGCCAAAAAAAATCATTTTATACTCCGGACGTCCGGACAAAAGGACAAATTCTGCCCACATAAAATGGGCACAGAGAGGTATCTTCGTTTGACACAGTCCGACTCTAAAGCTCTAAACTTTGGCATGAAACTACAAATAAAATCTTGGCATATCGCAATAATTCAAATCCAGTGTCATATTTTCAGCTCGTCCAGTTCTGTGTGCTGTCGCGCTTGTGGCGCTCTGGTGGCGCCAGATCGCGTCGAAAGGGCAAGAAACGCGAGCGATTTTCGACAATCTCTTTGCTGCCAATGGCCACCAACCCAGACCGAGGGGGCGGAGGCCTTGTGCTGGAGCAGCCGGTACACATTTGATTTAGGGCGATAGGGGTTTTTAATAGGGCTAAATAGCTGGATTTTATGCCATAATAAGAGATTCCTAAAGTGATTGGATAGAGCAGCAGTGGTTGTTTTTGAATTTTGATGCCAACTGTGTTTGGCACTGTTCACCGATTTGGAGCAGTTTTTTTGAGCCAAAATGTGGATTTTGATGGGCCATCAGTCACAATCAAAATCCCACTCACCAGAGAATCAGAGTTTAAGTCAAAACATTGATAAAGCCCAAAGGATACTCGGGCCAAAAATCCAATGGACTGAGTTAACTGTTCAACTCCGTGATAATTTTAAACTTTTGACATTAACCTGGCCAATTGGTTAGCCATTTGGAAACTGAAAAGGCAATTGGATAGAGCACTCTTTGGCTTTCCAATGGCATTTTTATTTTGGCGATAGTCCCCTCTTTTTGCATACTCTATTTATCATTTGGCGTAATGTCTTATCGCCAGAATAATTGATTTTATTGTCCACAAAATAAATGACTGCCATTTGATAGGCCAAAAGTCATAATCACAAATCATAATCCAAGTGCTAGAGAATCAGAGTTTTAAAGCCCAAAAACTTGATTGAGTTCAAAGATAAAAGCTAAAGGGTGCTCTAACCAAAAATCCAATTGGAATGTGTCCACTGTTCAGCGCCCTAAGTAATTTTAAACCTTATGGCCAAGCCTTGAGAAAGTATTGGTCCTTCAAAATATTCAAAGCTATCGCCCAAATAAATCTTTCCGATAACTTTTGCCCCTCCTGGACAGCAAATTGGCGCCTCCGAAATGCACCAAATGATGGGTCAACAGGCGCAGCCAGTGCCCATCGCCATGCAGAACAACAGTCTGTCCGCCTACTACCAGTTCCAGGCCGTCTGAGCGAGCATTGGTTGGCCCCAGTGGAACACAACAAATGGCAAAAGAGGAATGCCAAAGCAATAAAATATTTTTCATTTTTAATTAAAATCATTTTAAATGCCAATTGCCCATCTTATTACCGATAAAATGTTATGGCTATTTGTCCGAAAAAGCGCCCATTCAAATTGGCTGCTCAATCCTTGGATTATGATTTTTTGATTGGACTCAGGCCAAATATGCCCAGTAATGGCCAATCCCATTACCATTTTTGTGAATAGTATTAACAAAAATAAAATAATTTTGGTCACCTTCCTCCTCATTTGAACAGGAAATGGGTGGTCGAATAGAATTTATGCAAATTTATCCAGTACGCAAAGATCCAATCAAATTTGATTATTAATTATTACAATTTCTAACAATGGGAGGACTCACAAGCAGTGCAAAAAATGTTTCACAAAAATCATGTATGAATTGTGTGGGAACAAAAAATGGTATTTTTTGCCTCTCACCCGAGGCAAATGACCCGTTTGGCGAACTGTTCGGGCGCCCCCTCAAAAATCGACAAATTCCTTGGCGCATTTCTCGCTGCTCGAAATGCGCAACGGCTCCTCCTCGTAGTCGTCGAAGTTGGACGCGTCGCCGGGTCCGCGACACTTGGGCAGGAATGGCGCCTCTATCTGGAGTGTGCAAATTATTTCAATCAAATCAAATTCAGATTTTATTTTTGCTGATCAAGCAATATTAAATCAAAATCAGATGTGATCACTGATCAGATCAAGCCTAGATTGGTTTCGATCGAATCTCGCTGATCTTTTAGCGTTTTAGCAATCAATAAATGAACGAGTTTGATCCAAGAATTGGCGAAGTTATGGTCAAATGATTAAATATCGGCTTCTAACAAGCCATAGGTAAAACTCGGTCAAGCTAAAAGTGTGAATTGATACCAATTGAAAGCCCAAAATGTACTCTATCCAAAGAAATAATCAGTAGTAGCTGAATAGCACAAAATTTGGCCAAGCAATGGCTAAATGTTTGAAAAAATCAGGGATTTTTGGAGTCAAGTGGCCATAACTCGGCCAAAACTGAGCCAATCAATTCGCTCCCAAATGCCATTTTGTAGAACTTCCTTTGGTCTATTCAATCCCCTTTGGGGTCTCTTATCCAGCTCTATTCTCTGCCAAGTTATGGCCTCTCTTATGGTATGCGTCGCCCATTATTTCAGGTGTTCACCTTTCTCTGGTAGATGGCGATCCAGTCCACAGCGGCGAACCACTTGTGGTTCTTGATGTCGGCCACGCCGTTCTTCAGGTTCCCGAAGCGCTTGGTCAGGTCCACCTGGAGCAGGTTCTTGAGCAGGTCCTTCAGCTCGTTGGAGAAGTGCGCCGGGAATTTGACCTTCAAATGGGACAAATTGTCAATTTTGTGATTTTTTGGGCACCCATATTGCGCTCATCGTTTCAATTAAATTATTAAATTTTCAATCAATGGCAAAATTTTGAACCGGAAGAGTTCCACAAAAAGTTTTTTTTATCATTAGCATTGACATTAAATGCTCATTTTCTAATATTGGGATGCACAACAATTTTACGGGGTGAGTCTGGTATAATTTAATTTTTTGAATTTTTAAATTTTTAAAAATTTGTTTTTTTAGTTTCAGCTCAATTTTTCAGCACCGAGATTTTGAGTCATTTTACCTTGCCGGAGACAATTTTTTCGTAGATCTGAATGGGCTGGTCCGCAAAGAATGGCGGGTACCCGGCGGCCATCTCGTAGATCAGCACCCCCAGCGCCCACCAGTCCACCGCCTTGTTGTAGCCCTTAAATCAAAAATATTGATCAAAAATATCATTTTTCATATAAAAAACAAATATTGATTTTTTGAAAAATATCGATTTTTCAAAAAAGCCAAATTTATCACCTTGCTCAGAATGATTTCGGGCGCCAAGTACTCGGGAGTGCCGCACAGAGTCCACGTCCTGCCCTTGACTCGCTTGGCAAAGCCGAAGTCGGTGATCTGATGGCAAAAAGAATAAATATCAATCGATTTTCCGAAACAATTTAAAAATCAGGGGCTCATAATTTTATTGTAAATAGGTATGTAAAATGTAATGTTAGATTACCGATTTTGTTAATAATATCGATTCCATACCTTCAAGTATCCGTTCTGGTCGATCAGCAGATTCTCCGGCTTCAGGTCGCGATAGATCAGGTCCAGCGAGTGGAGGTACTCGAACGCGAGCACAATTTGGGCGCCGTAGAAGCGCGAGTGGTGCTCCGAGAAGCGCCCGATGCGGCGCAAATGCGAGAACATTTCGCCGCCGCTGATGAACGCCAACACCATGTACAGGTTGCTGTTGTCCTGGGGAGTGAGGTGGCAATCAAAAATGGATCAAAGCGAAGGGAATAATCTCTAATAATTTGTTAGAAAACTCCTCTAATTGTGTACACTTCGCCAATCACTTTGAAAATTGAAAGCTGAGTCAAAATAGCTCAAGCTTAAAGAGCCTAGGCAAGCATTGATTGGCCAAAAGCTTAGCTTAAGAGACCGCTCTGTGACCCATGGACCTTTAAGTGTGGATGTGTTATGTATATGGATTTATGGATGAAACATAAAAGGGACAAGGAAAGAAGCAGTGGGAAATACATTTGAAGCAACAATTCTCTCTTGTTGTGTAAATAGCACAGACGGTTAAGAAGCTCACCAAACACTATCAAAACTTGGGGTTCGATCCCCTTAAATGTACAGGTTTTGTTTGACTTAAAGCCTAACTTAAGAATAAGAGCCCTTGAAAGGGCCAAAATCAAAACTTTTTCAATTCTAGGGATAGGAAGCCCAAATTTTGGCCACTAATAGGGGTATCTTTTGGGCGTTTTATGGCTATAAATGAAAACCTTGAACGAGTACTGCATGTTGACGAGGAAGGGGAAGTCGATGGCCTGCAGGATGCGCTTCTCGTTCAGTGTGTGCTCCACCTGCTTCAGCTTGACCACCTTCTGCTTGTCCAGGATCTTCATGGCGTAGAAGCACTGGGTTTGCTTGTGCCGGACGAGCATGACGCGCCCAAAAGACCCTGTGCCCAGCGTACGAATGCGCTCAAACTGCTCCAAATTGGCGTTGTTCTGGAACACAAATGATTTTTATCAAAAAATTGTTTTCACCAAAAAATTGATTTTGTCAAAAATATGAAAAATTTTTTCACCAAAAATTGATCTTTATCAAAATTTAACTAAAATTTAATAATAAAAAATCAATTTGAGTATAGATTAATCATTATAGTCTCCATTTTAATTTGCTCCATTAATGTAAAATTTGATTTTCCTAACAAGTCACTGAAGTAGAATTTCAATATTTTTGTCTATATTTGTTTTATGTGGAGCAAACAAAATTTTCTCTAATTTATTTTTACCATTAAAAATAGTTAATAAATGCAAATTAAAAATGTGCCCACCTGGGCGGGGCTCTCCCACTTGTGCTTGAAGTCCTCCTTGGCCTTGTCCAGCAGCTCCTTGACTGCAAATGGGAAGAAAAAGTCAGTGCAAATGAATTAAAATGAGATTTTAAAAAATTGAAAATTCTTAGTTCTTACCCAATATCAAAAATAATTTAAAATACACAATGCCAAAAACAAAAAAAATGCAAATTGTCCTTACAGAACTTCACTTGGTGTTTTTTGTCTTTGAAGCTGTACGTGAGATGATTCATTGCAAATTTTTGGGAATTGAGAAGAAAAATGAATTTTCTGAAAATGCAAGGCATCATTTCGGGGGAAAATAAATTCATGGAATTTAGGAAATGCGTGCGAGTAAAAGGAGTTTTTATTTTTTGCGCTCTATAGATCGACGATCGAACATTTAAACAATATTTTAATACAAAATCGGGATTGGATTTGGAGGAAGAGATATGATGATTAGACAACAATGAAGACGAGGTAGAGACTAATGCTGAAGAAAGATAGAGGGAAGGAAGAGATGAAGAAGAGGAGTTGGAGGGGACGAGAAATGAGGAAGAGAAATCATTTGAACTGGACGAGATTTGGAAGAGGGGAAGAAAGGGGAAGATGAAGAAGAGATGAAGAGATATGAAGGATTGGAAGGAAGGGATAAAGATGGAATAATTAAGAAGAAGGAGGAGAAGAATGAGAACTGCTGATAAGAGCAGGAAGGGAAGAGTAAGATTTGGCAATTTGAAGATGAGGAAGAGAGCATTTGATGAGATTTGGAGGAGGAGAAGAAAGTGAGAGATGAGGAAGAGGATGAGAAAGAGAAGTGGACGTGTGTTTGGCATTTTTCTAAGAATGGGCTTGGGCTCAAAACTGCAGTAAAAATGTTTGCTGCGAAATCTGGCACACTTTTGCGGGCCAAAAGCAGTTGGTCCCCCGTCTTCGTCATGTGCCATCGATTATGTATGCCAACGAGGGCAAAGGGCACACACACTGCCGCCGCGTTTTGATGCGTCAAACGGAAGAAGACGAACTTTTTGTGTGTGCCATTGGACCATTGGGACAGTGAGCAAAAGAGCGCCTTTTGCTTATTTGCTTCCAAGGGCCAAAGGGTGCATAAGGAATTGGCTGTCCGCTGGGGAGCGAAAAAGGTCTTCTCGTTCGGCCGCCCAACAGCCAACACTTGACGCCCTTAGAGACACGAGAAAAAGTGGAAATTCAAAAAATTGAAAAAAGGTACTACAGTAAGGGAGGGGTACATCCCATCCCGGCGACAGGGGACATTTTGAAACATAACTTTGGAGCTTTTAAATTTATTTCCATGTCCTTTTGGAGCCTAAGATGTTTTCTATTGAACGCTATATTCAACTTCTGACAAGCTTAATTTTTGGCCAAGTTATGACCAAAGGTCTGAAAAAGCGTCATTTTTGAAGTTTTTTGACCATAACTTGGCCAAAAATGGATCAATCAAAAAGCAGTTTTGGGTTATTTGATGTAATTCAAAGATACATCTAATGAGAAAAATAGCAAGACGCTAGCTCCGTTCCTTCGCGAGTTATGACTCTCGTCGCCGGGATCGCCGTCACCGGGATGGGCTGTGCGCAATGGAAGTATTTAAGTGCCCTAATTAACCTAAAACATTGCTCGCTCATAAGCTCATACTAACTGCCTTCTTGGGCCATTTTTGACCCACACATCCCGACTCCCGAACTGCGCTATTTTCAGTTCCTTTTAGTATTGCACCGCCGCAAAATTGGGGGACCAATGTTCTCCGCGGTGGGCCGCAATTGGCGCGTCGTGCCCCATCCGGCTGCAGCAGTGCCCCCCATTTGGGTGTGTGGCCCCCAAAGAGAGTGGCGCTGGGCACGAGTCCCGGAGACGAGACCGATGAGAGTCGTCCCCGTCCCCTTCATGCCCTCTTCAATGGGCTCATTTGTTCTGCTGCTCCAGTGCAGACGCCTCTGCGGCAGCTGCCCCCGGCGGCTGAATGCGCCGGAAGGGGACACAGCATTTTGCGGCACACACACAGCTATGCGGGTGGGGGGCAGTTGTTGTTGGAGAGAAGTGCGCTGGGGGCGGCCACGGAAGTGCCCCGGCGACTGGGGCGGATGCGCCAGGAAATGAATGGGGGGCAAAATGCCGTCGCTGCCCCCACACACACACAAATTGAATTGGCCAGTGCCCCCTGTGTATGTGTGCTCCACAGACGCGACAAATTACTTCCCCCCAAACGGCGCTGCTGCTGCTGCTCCAGCTGTTGTTGTTTGGCACAATTTCTTGGCGTTGGGCCGGACGCGCGCCCTTTGGCCCATCCAACCGGGGCACACAGGGCTGCGCCCACACACGAGTTGTGGTGCCAGTTTTTGCGCCGTTTTGTTTTGTTTTTGCCTTCCGCTCCAATGCACACAAACAAGCGTGCGCAAAATTTGATAGATGTGCATTTGAAGCACCACAGCCAATTACATGAGAGGGTTTCGGCGAAAACTCAGTTTTAACCAGAATCAACTAGCAAGAAGCGATGGGAAAGAGAAAGGACGAGATGAACATAAAATTGGGATGAAGAAAAGAAAAGGATGAAAAAGGAAGAGGAGTGGATGAGGAAGAGAAGGCGCGAGGACGTATCAAGGATGAAGAAGAAGAAGAAGAAGAAAAAGAAGAAGAAGAAGAAGAAGAAGAAGAATGGATGAAGAGGAAAAAGGGGTGAAAAGGAAATGAACCAATAGATGTAAAGCAAAGAGAAGGAAGAAAGAGAATGAGACCAGGAAGCAATGGGGATGAAGAAGCGGGGGATAGGACATGAAGAAAAGAATAGAGAAAAGGAGGAAGAATGG
This sequence comes from Radopholus similis, assembly GCA_013357305.1. Classification (NCBI taxonomy): domain Eukaryota; kingdom Metazoa; phylum Nematoda; class Chromadorea; order Rhabditida; family Pratylenchidae; genus Radopholus; species Radopholus similis. The sequence goes on along the minus strand of VAHH01000506.1, from coordinate 11,124 downwards.
AGAGTTTGAAGATGGGGGGATTAGATTTAACACTTAGAATGGAAAGCTAGAATGGGGAGCAAAAGGGGTGAAGATTTAAGGAAGAGAACAGGCCAGGGAAGAGTAGTTGAAATGAGGAGGAAGAGAAAGGAATGAAGAAGAGAAAGGGAAGAAGAACCGAATTGGATGAGGAAGAAAAAGTGATGAGGACAGGGAAGAGAAAGTGGTGAAGAAGAGAGGGAAGAGGAACATTGGGAGACGAGGAAGACTGAAGAGAATATGCTGAAAGTGTAAAAGGAGGAAAAGTGGACGCGAATAGAACACAGAGAGATGTGCCAAACGACCTTTGTGCCCTCTGTTTTGTGCCATTTTAGGGTAACCGCTGCTGCCTTTATTACGCAGGGAATATGAGGCCACTCATATTGGCGTGCGCGCAGGCGCGGCATTGCGTCCATTTTTGGGCGCTGCCATTGACGGAAATTCGATCCGCGGGGGCTCTGTGGGCTTTGCCCCCCAAAGGCGGCTTTTGCGCCAAAGTCCAGTGGCACAGCACAGGAAGTGCCAAATGCCAACAGAACTGTTTGGCGTTTTTAGCCTTCATTTTGTGTCAAAGCCAAAATCATAAATTTGATCCAAATGACACATTGTATGAGCTAAAGAGTGCTCTAAAACTGACGGTCTATGTATCTCCTGGCCAACCCAATAAATGGCCATTTTATGGCCATTTACTTGAAAAAACTGCGAAATTTTCTCATTTTTGCCACAACTCGGCCATTTATTGTGCCATTTGGAAATTGAATGTGCCATTGGATAGAGCACTCTTTTAGCTTTAAAATGGCATTTCAACCAAATTCAAACACTCAGTTTTGGCCAAGTTATGGCCGCCAAAAGCACAACAACGTTGCCTTGGAGTGCGGTGGCAATGCCATTGGCGGGCCAATTCGCTTTGCGTTTTCCCTCCCATTTCCATTTGCCGTTGCATTCCTCTGAGCTGGTCAAGTGCCCCAAACAGGCCCAAGGATGGAATGGGGGAATATGCATTAATTTGGGCCCCCTAGGCAGCGCACTCGCACGCATATCTGCTTACGATTTGCGAGTGGAGAGAGAATACGGCGAAAGTGGGCGAATGCGAAGAGGAATAATGAATGCGTGTGTGTGTTGGATTTGGATAGAGCAGTGATAGCAAAAAAAAAGACATTTCTCCATGGTTTTGAATTCTAAAAAATTGTGTGCGAATGAAATCAAATTTGGGTTAGCTCAAAATTCAATCAATCGACCAATCGATAATCAACCAATCAGTCAGTCAATCAATCAATCAATCAATCGACAAATCAATCAATCAATTGATCGATCAATAATTCATATGCATTGGTTAACGATGTGCGGAATCACATTGGACGGATCAAGGTTGCGATCAGAGGCAGTTTTGATCCATTTGATCGCTTGATCAAATTAAAATCACTTGGAGGGGGCTGTCATAGTATGGTGTTATGGATGCCTTCTTTCACATTATTTTTGAGAATTTTGATAGCAACTTTAACAATTGTTGGGTCCCGCACTACACTCTTGCGTCCAAAACGAGTCGCAAATATATATAGCAACCAAGTATAAATATTGAATGGATGTATACGATCAACGATTGATCAAGACTCCTTTATTTTTATATATCTTTATTCCGATACTTTCCGGAACTATATTCAGCGCAAAATACTTATTGTATTTTTGTTGAAATATAGGTTATTGCCCATTATTTGCCCCCATTTTTGTGAACTGACGAATTGGAGACTCGGCGCTCTCGTTGCGATGCGGCGGCACCGAGTTGTGCTCGTCCAGCGCCATTTCTTCTTCGTTTTCAATTTCTTCGTCCGCTTCCCGCGCATAAATGGCCCCGTGGAAGTCGCCGGTCGCCAGGTCAATGGACGCTCTTGCGTCAAAATGGCGTTGTTGTGCCTCATCGATGTTGGCGGCGGCTGCAGATTCGCTGCACACGGAAAAGCTCTTCGGCACCGCTCTCTTGGCCGGCATCAAATCGAGCAGCACGTCCTCGTCGGTGTCGAAGCCCATTTTTTGGAATTTGTCGTCAGTCAGTCAAACAATGCGCAATTTTTGGGCATTTAAGGGAGCAAAAGTGAGCGCACAGAATAGTATTTTCTGTTCTGCAAAAGGTGAGGAATTGTCACAAGAAAAGTGTGGGACAACAATGAATGTATGGGAATGGGCCATTTCGGGAACAAACTTTATCTTAAAAATAAACGCTAATTGATGAACAAAGTGTCATTTGGGTATTTCTACTTTATAAGGAAGATTTGAATTGAAAGCTCCAAAAGGTCCAAATCTATGTTTGGTACACACGGAATGAGTCATTTCGGCGCCAAATTTCAAGAAAATGAAGCAACGCTAATTGGTGAACAAAGTGCTCATTTGGTAGCCAATATCGGGGGCTATCTGGCCACTGAAAGAGTTGGACTCTGGCCAAACCATTCCAAAGTTTGGACCCAAAACTTTTGTCCCAACTGGGCACATTTGGCCTGAGTTCAGTCAAAAAATCATAACTCAAGGATTTGGAAGCCAATTTGAATGGACTCTTTTCGGACAAATAGCCACCATTTTGGGCTATCCTATGAGCCCATGGGATCATTTGTCTCTATCTCAATTGGACACCAAGTTTTGCCTCAAAATGCGAGTGAGTGCTATACATTATTGACTTTGTGACGAGGAATTATATTGTGGAAAATGGCGTTTGTGTGTTGGGAACTTGTGAACCGAGAATCAATTGCATCATCGCCGGTTTGGGCTGGGGCGCCGAAAATTCGGGAGCGACAGTTGGGAGGGATTATTTTCCGTCAATAAATTTGCGCAATTGACTGATTTTGGGTCTCATTTGGTTTTTGAGCGAAGTCCCATTTTTGAGAGCAATAAAAAATTGAATCGTAGAAATTAAACTTTCAGCATTATAATATTCATTATCAGAGACATATATGCACAGAAATTTGATTTATTTTTGAATCTCATAAACTTTTAAAATCCAAAATATCTTCTACAATACTTTCTATAAAAAGGTGTATAATTAAATTCGAATATTTTCAAAGTGAATTCGCTACCAAAAATGGTTTTGGAAATGCTCACAAATGTTTGCGTGAATATTTGACGCTGCATAACTTTGTTCAGAATGGTCATTTGGGCCTAATTTTGGTACCATTCCATTCAGCTCTTAGAGAGACGCTTCGAATCAGCTATTTACTGCTGTCCTTAGTGGGGGCACTATTTGGGTTGAAGAAACATTTATTTGGTAGCTTTTTCAACCCATTTTTGGTTGTGAATTAATCCAATCGCATTTTCATTCTAATATTTAAGAGCATCTTTTGTTAAAAAAATTTACCATTAATTTTATAAAAGGCCATCTGTTGAGCCAAACAAAATTGGGAACAAATTTTGATTTGACTGCCAATCCAATATTCACAATTCCAAAAACATGGGGATGGGCTCAGCCGCATTCGGCGAAAAACAAATTCCAATATGTGGTTGTGGGGCCGTGTGGGGGGACGAGATGTTCGCCCAAAAGTGCACATTTGGGGCACTTTCATGTGCGCAATTTAAATTCCCTTGGGCCAATATTGCAGACGCCAGACGGCCGCCCCATTCTCAGATTGAAAAGTGCATTTGATTGGATTTCAAAAAAAATGAAAGAGAAATAAATGATTGGTCACATGGCTCATCAGCAGGACACAAGGAATTGAATTTGGGCAAAATTTTAATACTGGATTTGTTTAAACTTTTGAATTTTAAAACGAAAAAATTAAAATAAATGGCCAAAATGAGTAGCAACGATAAATTATTTTGCCTTAGGACTTTTATGATGTCGAAGAGATTCTCTTTTATTTCCTAATCAATATGCTCTTGTACTTGACAAAAATTAATTATATATTCCAAAGTTCAAAAACATGTTAAAAAATTAATTATGTATTCAAACAAACATGGTTTTTAGGCGCAATAATCGAAGCACATCTAATCTTATGCGTTTAGATTCATTTTTATCCCTGTTTTCAAGCCAATTTTAATAGTATGAATGCCAACATCATCTTCACTCTGCAAATGCCAAAAAAATCGCTGCACACTGCTTTTGAGGGGTTTTGACGCGGAACGGGTCATTAGAGTCCCGCCATTAGAGTACCGGCCATTAGAGTCCCCGTTGAAACGGGGCCACTAGAGTACCCAATGAATTGTTCCTTTTAAAATACCTACCTATACAGTTTGTTTTTTTTGCAAAATATTCTTATCAGTTATCAACGCTGGTGTACGAAACGTCTCCCTTTTATTATAGGTACGAAATGTCTCCGAGGTAATTTTTGTTATATTAGACTTAGAAATAAGCTTAAGCTTACAAAGTTGCTTGGCTACACATTAGACTAGGACTTAGGCTTAAACGGGGCGAGGCGTAGTAATGAATTACTAGTGTATTGCAGTATTGCATACGTATTACGTAGACGTTTCGTACCGGAGAATATTTAGTATAAAATTGAACGCTTGGAATTTGGACGGTCGCTCTGTATATTTTATGCTTTATTTGCAGGGTAAATTCGTTGGGTACTCTAGTGGCCCCATTTCAACGGGGACTCTAATGGCGGGACTCTAACGACCCCTACCGGTTTTGACGCGCGGCTATTGGGACGCCACCAGATTGAAGAGTGAGTGAGGAGCCGAGGAGAGATTTATGGGGCGCGTCAAGGAATGGCAAATTGCAGCACTGGGGCGGCACCGCCGTTTTAATCAGAGGATGGAATTGAGAGTGAGTGGTGGGGGCCTGAGTGCCTGCTGTTGGGGGAGTGGAGCGGCGCCATTTTGGGCGCGCAAACAAGCGCAGACCGCCGTCAGAAGAGCCCCCCACACGGGGGGATTTGCGACTTGCGCACAGCGCCCAAGTGTGGCGCATTTCTCCACGTAATGTGAGTGTGTGTGTGCGCGAGAAGACGTCAATATGCGCAATGGGGCCCCCCGAATGAATATGAGCGGGGCAAAAGTGGCAATTTTGACGCGCGCAAAAATAGCGCGGCGGGCACACATACCTATGCGCCAAACAGTGAACAACAAACAGCATTGGGCTCATTCAAAAAATGGCCAATTTAAAAGAGGGGAAAACATTGAATGGCCCCTCTAATCTGCGCCCAAACACTATGCCAAAAATGAATAAATTTTGACACTTAAAATCTGGACAAAGTTATGACATGTCATGTCATATATTGGTGCACTTGTCGGAGGGTGGTGTTGAGCATATATTGCAGACTTCATAGCTTTGGCCTGAATGCTCAGATATAATGTTTGACATGATTTTTGGCATTCTCTTGAGGAAAATATTGATCGTAAAGTGAACTAGTGCTTGTTTGATCAAAAGCCCTCAATTAATTTAGGCATCTTGATTAATTTAGGTAGTACTTTTGATTAATTTGGACAGCAAAAAATTGCACACGTTAGGCGCGCGCAGACATAAGCTATACTAAGCTAGGCTTCCTAGGTTTAAACTAAAACAACTTACTTGACTACACGTTAAGCTTAGACGTAAGCTAAACTTAAGCTAGCATAGGCTAAAACGCTAAAACAAACTGCCTAAATGAATCAAAAGTGCTGCCTAAATTAAACATTTGCCTTGGCCAAATGTACCTAACTACGTAATTTTGCACATTTTATTTTTGGCCTTTTGTCAATCTTCTGTACTTATGGGTGCCTAGGTATTGGGCCAGTTGCAGAAAAGTATTTGTTTTTAGATTTGATTTTTGGTCTGCCCTCTTATTCATTCATTTGCACCATTCTTTTGTATTTTACATGTACTATTTTCCCATCTATTTTTATTTTCTCATCACGCGTGAGAAAAGTTCTCTTCTGCAACTGGCCCATTGGCGATTTGCAATTAAAATCCAGGAAATCTTGGTTGTAAAATATAGTGCAGGGCCCGCTCAGAAAACACCTTTTAGTACCGCTCCATATGCCTTCCCATCGACTTTTTGGACAAGGCGGACCGAGAAAATAGCCAAAAGGTGTTCCGGAAGCGCACGCGGCAGTTTGAGCTGAGTTATCCTACACTACACTATTATATCTGGAAATCTAAAAAAAATTGTTTTCTGCAAAAATCTTTTATTTGAAAGATGGGAAAATGGCAAAAAAATGCCAAAATGGTTGGGTCCGATCTTTGGCTGGGACAGGTTTTAAATGTTCGAGATTTGAGTGGCCTGGCGCGACATTCAATTTTGCGGACGAAGAAAATTGACTTGAGATGCGCGGACAGCCGGCGGCTAATGCTGGCACGCACTTTTGGCTTTTAGGCCCTAATGGCTTTTGGACTAAGCTGGGGGAGCCGAAAGGCGAAAAACCGGTGAGAAAAAGGGGAAAAGAGCTCACCCAGCGCAATCACTTAATATTGAGGGCCAAGCGGCATTGGGGGATTTTAACGAAATTAATCAGTTGTAACTAGTAAAGGTCGAACAGTGAATGGAAAATTGATTAAAATTTGGCAATGCCAATTTCGACCTTTTTGGTTTCAGTGGTTTAGACTTGACAAATAAAAAATTGGATTTTAACACTACTCCTGTTTGGAAATTAAGATATTTGGAATAGACGCTTGCAAAGAGTATGGGTCAAACATTTGAAATTAAAAGTCGATCATTGAATGATTAAAAATCGATAGAAACTCGCAACGATTGCCTTTGAACTAGGGAAGGGGAGCTTGACAAACAAAATTGGATTTTATGTCTAGAACAGAATCTTGCAAAGACCGTGGGTCAAACATTTAAAAGTAAAAGTCGATCATTGAATGATTTAAAAAATTAAGTCTAGAATAGAGAATTTGAATTCTTCCGAACCAAAAAATCGATCAAAAATCTCGATATTTTGGAATACAATTTTCGCTAGACAAAATATAAAAATTGCGTGCGTTTTTAAGGTCGCAGGAATGCGCGCCTAAACAACTGTGGGTTGGGAGGCAAATGGCGTTCGATGGAATTATTAATTGATATTTCCGGGTCACAAAATATTTTCGCTTGCGTTTGCCCTTTGAATGATTTATTAAATATGATTGTGTGTGATGGGGGAATATTTTGTTTGCGCAACAGCAGACTTTCGAAGACGAATGAAAATTGCATTTTTTGTGTCCCAACGAAAAAATGAAAAACGGAATATTGTGGCTAAAGAAAAACGATAATTATATGCTATCGTTTTCGATACTTTTTGTCATTTTGGATAATTTCTATCGTTTTCGATAAAAAATTCCGCAGTCTATAAATATTCGGATAAAGTTAATAATTCCCAACCAAAAATGGTTTTGAAAAAGCTACCAAATGTTTGGATGAATATTTGACGCTGAATAACTTTGTCCAGAATGGTCATTTGGGCCTAATTTTGGTGCCATTCCATTCAGCTCTTAGAGAGACGCTTCGAATCAGCTATTTACTGCTGTCCTTGGTTTTACGTCTTAAATGAGGAAAACGCGATTTTGTTGGAGTGCGGGGATTTTATTTTTCGCGTGACTTTGCGCCTCTTTTCTATTTTTGGCGCGTCCAAATCGCATGAACTGAAGCACTCTCTGCTGATGTGGTTCACAGTGTTCACATTCACAGTTCTTGTGTGTGTTCCCCGCGCAACCAATCCATTGGGCGTGAATAATCCAATTTTGGGCGGACCCCCATTTTAATCCACATTCCAAAGGAATTTGTTCCGCCCGGACCTTAGGTCGTTTGGGCGATGCTCTTTGGGCAACGGGAGTCTTTGATAAATCATAACTCGAGGAAGGTATAAGCTAAAAATTTGACTTATATGCCATTTTGAAGCCAAAAGTGTGCTCTATCCATAGATATAATCAAAAGCCGGATAGCTCAAACAGTGACCAAGTTATGACTAAAAGTTAAAAAATACCCGATTTCCTGTGTTTTTTGGCCGAAACCTGGCCCCAAACTGATCCAATCAATTCCATCCCAAATGCCATTTTGTAGAGCTTCTATAGCTCTATTCAATCACTTTTGGGATCACTCTTCTAGCTCTATCCATTGCCAAGTTATGGCTAGTCAAAGCCCCCAAAGCCCAATGCTAAGGTGTCCAGAGAATTGGGCTCCAAATGTAAAATTTTCTTAAATAGACTTGGCTACAATTTAAGCTTAGAATGTAGTCATAAATGTTCAGTTTAGGCTAGGCTTTAGGCTTAGAATTTTCTGTCTAAATGCAAATTGCAAAGTCATTTTAAAATTGATAGGTACGCATAATTAACTCTTATTTGAATGCCAACAAATTAGCCCTATTTTGCCCTATTTTATGGATCCTCCTTTGGAGAGGGGGAATTTCAAAAATGTCCCCCAAATAAATTCACTTGGGTCGTAGGGTGGTCGGACAGTGATGCGTTTGGGCGCCACTCCTCGCATGGCGGGCAACGGCACAAATCTCGGCGGCGCCCCATTCCCGCCGTGGCTGTGGCGGCGCTGCCTCTGGCACGCGAAGGTGAACGATGCGCTGGGCGAGACGGCGGTATTTTGGGCGCCAAACGTGAAATGGGCTGTTGGTTCCGCGTTCAAATTTGGCGCCAATTTGAATTCGGCCGTTGGTCCCATTGGTTGCACATTCAAATTTGGCGTCTTTTTATTGGCTGGTCGGCACAGTTTGATGATGGCGTCCGCGTCAATGTTGTCAAAACAGCCATCAATGGTGCCCTTGTCGATGCGAAGCGTGAAGCTGGCGTCAATGGACATTTGATGCAAATATAATTAATTCTAAATTGCCTCCCAATCAATTATTTGGCGCCAAAATTGGAGGGCTTAAAACGCCTCAAAATGTAACTTATTACTTAAATCACCCCAAATGCTATATACGCATTCGGCAAGCTTAGTTTGTTTGGGTTAGGTCTAAGCCCAAAACGTGGTCAAGTGACTTATTTTAGCTTAAGACTAGGTAAGCTTAGCTTAAAGCTTTTCTGATCATTATTGCTTTTGCTGGCTTCTGGAAGTTTTCGCCAAAATGGTAATATTATAAGTATCTCATTTGGATTTTAGGCACATTTAATTTTGAGAGGTGCTATGTCTCCGGTCGATAAAAAGACATGTAAATGAATGATAAAAGTGCTAGACAGTGCGTAGTCATATCTCATATCCTTGTTAACAAGTAAATCTGCCTGAGTTAGAGGAGAAAAACAAGGGAAAAGGGAACGGTCAGAGAAAGAAAAAAATCGAATGTTACTTATTTGAATTCATAGAATAGAGAAGTTAAGGGATCATAAGTGACCAATGGCACTTCGTTGATACTGATCAAAGTTATCATCATTGATCAGCGGCGATCTGACTGATCAAAAAATGATCAGTTTATTCAAAAAGTTGGTCCATAAATATGTTTTAGGGAGTCCAAATTCTGAACAATTTTCGAACAACAATCACAATTCATTTTGATCGCCACTGATCAGTGCTGATCAGCGATTGGGATCAATTGAGCTAATGCCAATTATTAAATCGAGGACGCATTCATCTAATCTGCCATATAATTGGGGGCGTTTTTAAGCGAAAATAAATGATTCGCAAATAAATAGCTTTTGCGTTTTGATGAGTCGGATGTGTTTGTTTGCTTGTTGTCTGGCCATTCGCAAAGGGCCAATTGAGTGCTGCCATTGGGTGCACTCATTTTACGCGAAAAGCGGCCGCACACTTTGTTCGCGCAAAATTTTATTTTTGGGTGTACCCATTTGCCATTTGTTTGAATTTTTGAAATTTGGCCGCACGCCCCTGAAATTCAATACGCGCCCTAGAACCGAACAAACTTTGTGCGAAAATGAATGCCCTTTATGCGCTAATAAAAGAGCGAAATGTGCTTTCTGGTCTTCAAATGAAGAGTAAAAAATAAGAATTTTTATATTTTATTAAAAATACTAAAAATTCAATTTTTAATAAAATAATATTTTTAATAGAAAAATTAAAAAATAAATTTGGAAGAATAAAACAGATCAACTTTTAAATTGAATAAAATGAAAATTAAAAATGAAAATTTGTCCAAAAAGAGGTAAAAATTAAAAGTAGGTATACACCCCATGGAATAAAAGGCGACCAAAATTAGTCAAAGAAAAGGAGGAAAAGTACAGAGAAAAAATTAAAAAAGATATTTTTCAACCTCCAAATTTATAAGTAAAATAAAAATCAATATTTAGATAAAAACCAATAATCGATTTCTACGCCTAGATTTCAAAAGTTTTGATTTATTACCTGAAAAATGCATCAAATTTTGGTGTCGCTCTTCGCTGTGATGACTGTCCAGGCTCGCACAATGCCGTGCCACAAATTGTTGAAATTGTTGCGCACATTTTGTGGTTTTCCCGTTGGCCAGATGGATTTGCGAAATTTTTGGTCGCACCAACAATCGATTCATTTACAAATCAAATTGTACAACTAGAAAAAGTGTAAAGCGAATGTCTCACAAGATGTGAAAAATTGATAATGATTACATGAATAAATAGCTTTTTAAAAAACTAAAAAATATTTAAAAATATGTAAAAAGTGTCCAAAAGGCATTGCCCAAAAGGCCGATCTGATTATTCTGTACTAAATTAATACCTATGCCAATTTTGGTACCAAATATTTGGGGTGATTTCATCCCCTTTTGGGTGCGTTTTAAGCTTACCCCTCTCTAAATTTCTCTTTTTGATAAAATTAAAAATTCAAAAATGCAACAGTCGTGTATCCCTCCTGTCTAGTGTCCACCTAAAGCTGTTTCTTTTTATAGACTATTGAGCATTGATAAAAGCGCAGTTTTGCGGAATTGGAGCGTCGTTAGAAGAGCCCCTACAATTAATGGGACGCAGACAGAGAGCAGAGCAGAGAGCACACACCACAAATCAATCGATTGGACGCCCAATCGAAACGGGAAAGCAATGAGCGCAATTATGTCACACGACGCAAAGCAAGAATATGTTCAAAAGTTGGCGCGCAATTATGTAAGTACCTATGTGGACCTTATGCTGGGTGTAAATGCGCCGAACGGGAAATTGGCCTTTTGGACTAGGAAAGCATGGGATCATCGGGGTCTCGGCACCGATTTTTTGGGAATCGGGGATATACTTTAGTGAACGCCCTGCGCCAAAAGTATGCTTAGAAGCGTCCGTTTGACTCCGGACCACTTTTAAACGATGAAGCG
>VAHH01000505.1:0-28717 GCA_013357305.1 Radopholus similis | reverse complement strand
TGTGACGTGACTTTGGTGACATCGATTTCCCAAATGTCACTGTCACTGTCACTTTAGCGAAAAGTGATGTCACTTCAACACTGGTTTGGACCTTTGGTCTAATTCATTATCAGTTACCACATCATCATTGATGTTTTACTTAATTTGACAACTTTAGCTCGATATAGATCGAAATGGGAAACGCCGCCCGATCAAAATGTACATCCATTGCTGAGGCGGCGCAACTCAGGCTGTTTGCGGGCCGTGTAGAGTAACAAATCGTCGAGCAGCTGCGACGCGTGGAAACGCCGTTGGCCCGCCGTGCATTTCAGACCCCGTTTGCGTCGAATGCGACACCGATGTGGGCCTGTAGAAGAAGAATAAAATGGCACAATCCCATCGCACACATTTGTAACCTGAACACGCATCCACCACTTTGTCCTTGCCGTAGAATATTCGATCATAGCAGCGCACGAACTCGCTGGCGTACACCCCTCTCTTGGGCAGCAGCTTGAACAGCATTTCGTTCTCGCGCACCCGCCGCTCGAAGTTGGCGCTGATTTGGCGAGCTGCCTCTGCCCCCAGAAGCGAACCCAGCAGAGGCACAACTGGCCAAAAGTCGGCTGTGGACTCCTGGCTGTTGTTGTTCTTCGGTCGGCCATCAGTTTCTACCGCTGCCTCGTCCAAAAATGTCCAATTGCCTTTAAATATGGTAGGTCCTCTCTTGGCTTTCCAAAGGCATCTGAATCCAGTTTTATTACTTACGCAGATGGACCATGCGTCCTTGTTTGATTTGGAGCAATTTCACGCGTGAGTTGGCCTTCATGACCCAGGAATGGTGCAACCAAAGGGTCTCGCATAGCGAGGTGTTCGCCACGTATTTGGGGTCGTCCGGCTGGTAGAGCTCCACTCTGGCCGATTTCAGCGTGTCGAGCAGCGAGAAATGGCCGGGGTGAGTGCCTAAACAGTCAATAGAGAGGAGAGTTGTTGACAATGATAGTGATAATTAGGTGAACAACACCTGTCTAAATCCCCAAATATCACGACAAGATTAGCACAATAACCCACTGGCCAAGATGTCCACTCCGAGTCGTGGATATTGGAGTGAGGCAATCGCTCCAAAGTTCTGGTGCGACAGAATTTCGCTGAAATAAGTGGTGTGCCCCTGTGCCGGAAGCAGCACGTCGTCCAGGTCGCCGACAATCAGAAAGTCCACCGCACTCTATGAAGAGATGATATTGTATCGACACATGTATAATGTATATGTATGTAATGGCGCTAGACCCACCCCGTACTTGAGCAGACAGTCGGTGTGTGCGGTGGCCTGGTTGCGCCAGTCCAGCTCCGTGTTCGGGTCGGGCCCAATTGCGCGAATGTCGTCGGCACTCAGGCCGATCGAGTACCACGGCTCGACCACCACCGCGTCCGAGTAGATCCAAAAGGATACAAAGAGTGTCCTGTTCAATGCGTCCACTCACTTGCAGCAAGTCCATGATTTGGTCGAGGGCACTCTGCACGTAGAGCACCTGGATCCGGGAGTCGAAGTGGCGGTGGATCTCGATGGAGGTGACCAGCAGTTGCCACCGCTCCATGTAGAACAGCGGACTGAAGCAGTTGCCCACGTGGGCCCTTCTCGCCGCAAACGGCTTGCCAAAGTTGACCTGGAATTGGCAATTCTGCACTGTTATACTTGTGCGCCATCCTTGCCTTTGTGCTGACTCCGACGGTGAAGGCCGACTCGCCACCGGCTATCTCCAGAGTTGTGGGTTCCCACACCGTCTCGAAGTGGGCAATGTACGCGGTCCATTTGCACTCTACTATCGGCGGCAGGGCATTGCCCAGCCAGAAGGGTGTGCTCTTCTCGTGGGTCCTGTTCCGGCTGATCGCCCACAGTCTTGTTCCCGCACCACTGGGTCCGTTCAACAGCAGCACAAAACGGTTGTCCGGGTAGCTGAACAGCGAGCATTCTTCTGATTCGACACACAATTACATTTGTTCAATCAAACATTTAGAAAATCAAAATGTTGAGGGCTTGAGGGTCCAATCAAAAGGTTATTAGTATATCTAACACTCACAATTTATCCTTTGGATAAAAGTTGTCTAAAACACTAAAGACTAATTGGACCTCAAAATTGATTGGACCTATAAAGCGGTATAAACTAGAGCAGAGCCAACTTCACTTCTAATACATTTTGTGCTTCGCGTTGTAGATGGCGGAAATGAGCACAAAATGGCGTGCGGGGTGTGTTGATGGCGCGGGCGGTTCGGATTTGAACCAACAGAGGATGGTAAACACACAGCACAGCAACAAAAACAACAATCGATTGCGCTTACACCTGAACCCAAAAATAGTGTTTGGCCTTTTAAGTTTTATCCACGTACATTCGCAGGACCCTCCGACAGACCAATGAGACAATGGTAAATGAGTTGTACTCGCCATAAATTCTGTCCGACAAATAGTACTGCATGTTTTGCAATATTGCGCACTACTGAAAGTCAATTCTAAAGTCATTTTTAAGGAAATTGATTAATGATTAGGTAATCAAAAACAAATAAAGGGTACTTCATGACGCCTTTCTGGAGCCGCAAAATGCGCTGATGGCGCCGAAGTTACTCCGTCTGCAGATGCAAATAAAACGTTGTCGCCGCACTGGTGCCCAACTGGATCAGAGACCAAGTGATGGAGACTGAGGATGGGGATGCGTCTCCCCCCTCCCCCACCACTCATGAGATTTGTCGCCAGATTAGCAAATCGAAATGAATGCGAAGTTGCATATTGCAGAGAACTACATCGAGAGCGTTATGAGTTATTATGACGTTACTAGCCGATGCTTTTTATCTTCACTTTCGCTGGATCAGGATTTTTCGGTGCTATTGACTTTAGCGCGTCCAATGGCAAGGTTTGGCGTTTTTATGTAAACGATATCATAAGAACAAAGGTCCATCCTCCATCACTCTTTCATAACTTTGTCCAGATTGATGGGAACGACAAGATTTTGTTCGTTCGATTCTGAATCAATAACATGTTCGCTCTCTTTTGCATGGAATGAATGGGCAATTTCAATTCAAAAGTGAAGTGACTCATATATTGAAAATTGGAATATAAGGCTAGCGTGTAAAAATGAAACACTTCTTTTGCTTTCAGCGCCGCCCGATCAAAATGTACATCCATTGCTGAGGCGGCGCAACTCAGGCTGTTTGCGGGCCGTGTAGAGTAACAAATCGTCGAGCAGCTGCGACGCGTGGAAACGCCGTTGGCCCGCCGTGCATTTCAGACCCCGTTTGCGTCGAATGCGACACCGATGTGGGCCTGTAGAAGAAGAATAAAATGGCACAATCCCATCGCACACATTTGTAACCTGAACACGCATCCACCACTTTGTCCTTGCCGTAGAATATTCGATCATAGCAGCGCACGAACTCGCTGGCGTACACCCCTCTCTTGGGCAGCAGCTTGAACAGCATTTCGTTCTCGCGCACCCGCCGCTCGAAGTTGGCGCTGATTTGGCGAGCTGCCTCTGCCCCCAGAAGCGAACCCAGCAGAGGCACAACTGGCCAAAAGTCGGCTGTGGACTCCTGGCTGTTGTTGTTCTTCGGTCGGCCATCAGTTTCTACCGCTGCCTCGTCCAAAAATGTCCAATTGCCTTTAAATATGGTAGGTCCTCTCTTGGCTTTCCAAAGGCATCTGAATCCAGTTTTATTACTTACGCAGATGGACCATGCGTCCTTGTTTGATTTGGAGCAATTTCACGCGTGAGTTGGCCTTCATGACCCAGGAATGGTGCAACCAAAGGGTCTCGCATAGCGAGGTGTTCGCCACGTATTTGGGGTCGTCCGGCTGGTAGAGCTCCACTCTGGCCGATTTCAGCGTGTCGAGCAGCGAGAAATGGCCGGGGTGAGTGCCTAAACAGTCAATAGAGAGGAGAGTTGTTGACAATGATAGTGATAATTAGGTGAACAACACCTGTCTAAATCCCCAAATATCACGACAAGATTAGCACAATAACCCACTGGCCAAGATGTCCACTCCGAGTCGTGGATATTGGAGTGAGGCAATCGCTCCAAAGTTCTGGTGCGACAGAATTTCGCTGAAATAAGTGGTGTGCCCCTGTGCCGGAAGCAGCACGTCGTCCAGGTCGCCGACAATCAGAAAGTCCACCGCACTCTATGAAGAGATGATATTGTATCGACACATGTATAATGTATATGTATGTAATGGCGCTAGACCCACCCCGTACTTGAGCAGACAGTCGGTGTGTGCGGTGGCCTGGTTGCGCCAGTCCAGCTCCGTGTTCGGGTCGGGCCCAATTGCGCGAATGTCGTCGGCACTCAGGCCGATCGAGTACCACGGCTCGACCACCACCGCGTCCGAGTAGATCCAAAAGGATACAAAGAGTGTCCTGTTCAATGCGTCCACTCACTTGCAGCAAGTCCATGATTTGGTCGAGGGCACTCTGCACGTAGAGCACCTGGATCCGGGAGTCGAAGTGGCGGTGGATCTCGATGGAGGTGACCAGCAGTTGCCACCGCTCCATGTAGAACAGCGGACTGAAGCAGTTGCCCACGTGGGCCCTTCTCGCCGCAAACGGCTTGCCAAAGTTGACCTGGAATTGGCAATTCTGCACTGTTATACTTGTGCGCCATCCTTGCCTTTGTGCTGACTCCGACGGTGAAGGCCGACTCGCCACCGGCTATCTCCAGAGTACTGGGTTCCCACACCGTCTCGAAGTGGGCAATGTACGCGGTCCATTTGCACTCTACTATCGGCGGCAGGGCATTGCCCAACTGGAAGGTAATGCCCTTCTCGTGGGTCCCGTTCCGGCTGATCGCCCGCAGCGTTGTGCCCCCTGCACCACTGGGTCCGTTCAGCAACAGCACAAAACGGTTGTCCGGGTAGCTGAACAGCAAACATCGCTATTCAAATTGCTTGGCAGCCAAACAGCTTTGCTTTTTAGTGACCAACAATTGCGCATTCTCTAACAATCGTTGTCGTCCAATCAAACCTTTAGAATTAGAAGCCAATCAAAATGTTGAGGTCCAATCAAAAGATACATAATTATAATTACACCTTATTACTTTAAACACTAAAGACATAAGACTAAGGATTCCGAAATTGATTGGACCTATAAAACTAAAGCATTTATACACTACATTTTGTGCTTTGCGTAGTATATGGCGGAAATGAGCACAAAATGGCGTGCGGGGTGTGTTGATGGAGCGAGCCGTTTGAATTTGAACCAACAGAGGATGGTAAACACACAGCACAGCAACAAAAACAACAATCGATTCTGTTTGCACCTGAGCCCAAAATGGACGAAAGTGTTTGTACTATTTTAAGTTTTAGCCACAAACGTTCGCAGGACCCTTCGAAAGACCAATGCAGCAACGGTAAATGAGTTGTGCTCGCCACAAATTCTGCCCGGCAAATAGTACCGCATACTTTGCAATATTGTGCACCGAAAATCAATTCTAAAGTCATTTTTATAGAAATTGATTAGGCAATCGAAAACAAATCGGAAAAGGGTACTTCAGCAACTGACGCCTTTATGTAGCCACAAAATACGCTGATAGCACCGGAGACCGGACAGGGTTACTCCATCTCCTGCTGCTGGTGCAAATAGCCGCTCTGATGCTCCAACTGGATCAGCAGACCAAGTGGAGACTGGGGATGGGGTGCGTCTCCTCCTCCTCCTCCCGGGCACTTTTTGCCGAAAGCACCCATCCACGGACTGCACATGTTTTCCGGACAATGCGTGCGGTCCTCCCTCCTCCGATCTCCCTCACTTTCCGTTGATGAGATTCGTCGCCAGATTGGGAAATCGAAATGAATGCGAGACGCAAAAGGAAGAACAACACCGAGAGCTTATAAGGTTATAACGTTATAACCTTATGACGTTATGACTTATGTATGATTATTGATTAGTATGACTTTATCTTCACTTTTGCTGGATCAGGATTGTTCAAACTTATTCTCACGCTTTTCGCCTCCGACGCCAGCAGATTCCTTCTTTTCCTCCTCTTTCTCCTCTGCTTCGCTGACTTTCTTGCACACAAGTTTACCCTTTTTGCTCGCTACGCGCAATCCAGGTGCACAACTGAGTCTGAAAAAGCCAGGGGAGATGTTAAAGACTGCAAAAAATGTCTGACCTGGGAAATGTGCAGGGAGTGAGGTTGCAGCGTTTTCTTTCGCAGTCGCTTCCTCTGAACGGAAAGTTGTTGAATTTTGATGGGATTTTGGTGCAGAGTTTTGAAGCCTGAGATCTCATTGGAAAGCTCAAAGATTGCCCCACCCAAAGGCAACAGGACCAATCAATCTCGCCTGCTTCAAGTCTTATCAATTTATAATTTATATAAATAAGTATCTAAACCTGCAACGGCATTCGTGGTGCTTTTCGCTCTCGCACTCACGCCACCGTGTCCGGTGCCCATAGCCGCCACAGTCATCCGAACAGTCGTCCTCAATCCACTCCCACTCGCCCCATTTGCCCGACTCGTAGCGGCAGCGCCGCTGGCCCTTGTTCGCGTCACTGAACAACTCGGCATTGGCAATCAAGCCTGGATCTGCTGCCAGCGAAGAATTGGAAGATTGGCGCTTTGCTCTAGCTGCTGCTGAAATATTAAGATATGTACAAATTAAAAACCCCAAGGATACCACAGTTCAGAATCAACTCTTTTTGAACTCCTTAAAATCTTATCCAAATCATTGGTATTTTGTTCTGAAAGCCAGAATTCCAAAGCAATCTCCTTAGATATCGCACAACAGTCCTCCGAGTCCCGATTTACCATCGGAATCGCTGTCCTTCTCTTCCTTCTCCTCCTCATTATCTTCGTCCTCCTCTTCCTCCTTAGCCTTCTCTTTGCACTCCCGTTTCTCCCTGCGCTTTTCTCGAGAGGAGCTCTCCTCTTCGGAACTGCTGGAACGGCTCCTGCGTCTGCCAGATCCACGCCTTCGCCATTCTCGGCGCCGCTCCCAACTCTCCTTTTCGATGGAAGACCTCCGGCGCCCCTTCTGCATATTGCCCCCACTATCATCATTGTTTTCTTCCACCAATTCTGCTTTGCTGATTGGGAAGTTGACGGCTGTTGTATTCGTTGGGGAGGAATCATTTTGGGCAGAAGATGAAGTCAATGTGTGAGCGACATAAAGGCCGAAAAGGAGGGAAATGGCTAGATAGCTGTGGAACATATTTTGATCGGGAATTGGCTGAATGGCTGCGCAAGCACAGTATTTCATTCTTTTTATCAGCGGAAATGTAAAAGAGTGTGACTGCCATTCTGTCGCAATATTTGCGTTTGCCTATTCGCCATTAAACCAACGATTTACGAATGAGAGTCCTGTGCAAGGAGTTTATGAATTATGATTCCATAAACCGTTTCAAAATTAAAACCAAAACCGATACGCCAGCAAATTAGCACTGGTATTTGAATGAAATATCGTTTTGGAGATATTTTTTCAAATGAACATAAGTATGTAATTGATTGTGTTCACATATAAAATTCAACGTTTACCATTTATCAAAAAAAGCTTAAAGCAGCAAGTTTGTCCACATCAATTAGGTGAAGATACGGCCATAGAGATTGGAAAGGCAGTCAAACGAGAGGCGAATGGAGTTCAACAACACGGAATTGGAAAAGTAGTAGAGCATAGTGTTCAACACAACATTTTCCGATACCAATGAGATGGCGATGTACAAAATTAAGTGAGAGACGGAAACACCAATAAGAGCGTACACATTAAGGGTGCAAAGCGGAAGCGAGAGCAACAGGAACACGATGGTCAATGGGGAACAGACCATACGCAGGAATGTGTAGCGTGCACGATCCGACGCGCGAAAGAGTCCGTAGAAGCGCAATTCTGGCAGTCGGAGACGCAGCAACTGCAGCGCGATCACTGGCCAGGCGAACGCGATGAAAATGATGGCCAGAACGGCGACAGCGAGCGGAACAAGCAGCACAGACGTGAAGAGTAGGGTGGACAGTGCGAGCCAGTTTGTGCCGTCGCCATCCTCTTTGGGCGATGAGACGATGTGCGAGAGCATGAGGTACCAGAGATGCGCGAAGTTGGTGAACAGCGAACTGATCTGTAACGTAAATATCATTATTAGATGTTCGATGGGTGGTAACGTGTCCAAGTGGTTGGTTGGTGCCTTTTCTCGAGAAATACATAGATCGCCTTGCTTTGCGAGAGTGGAATTATTTCTGTCTGATTCAGGAAACTCACCAGAACCAAACCAATCCCAAGGGAGATACAGCCAATTTTCAGCTCAATGCTTCGGTTCGCTGCTGCAAACACGTAGACCACCAGCTCGAATTGTTTGACGAAAACGGTCAGGAAGAGGATCGGTATGATGGATGTCGGAAGATAGGGCGACACCAGTCGGCCGAGCTCTTCAATGTAGACAGTAAAGAAAGTGAAGAGGCAGAAGTAGAGCAGTGTGCTCAGCGAAAAGCACAGACAGCCAGGCCATTGGGAGTGCTGAAATGCACGAAAAATGGTTTTGAACAGATCGTTTAGCAAATAGGAATTGTGATGACCTTAAATTTCATTCTGCGATCTAACATAAAACATTGTTTTGTTATTTACTTTACCTTTTTGACATTCAATTTCTGAGCAAATGGGTTCGCTGGGACGGGAAGATGGTGCGCATGTGTGCGGGTGATGCCATTCCAACGACGCGACACGTACTCAACGGCCGGCATGTCTGTCCCGGCACAGCACTTGAACACTTCCAACAGAGTCTCGGTGGGCAGCAATTGCACAGTAGAAGCGGTGGTTGGTCTCATTTGGATCAAACAAATAGACAAAAATATTTATCTGTGTAGTCTTAACTCTTTTAACCAGTGTTGTCGTGGTAGTGGATTTCATAAAGTGGTAGTGGTAATTGGAAAATCGATGTCACGTCATTGGGGTGGTAGTGGTAATACAAAAAAACTGATGTCACGTCACTGAGGTGGTACCACTACCACTATACCACCCATTTATGGTGACATTTTAAAGTGGTAGTAGGAATTCCTTTTTTGGCTCTCTAGTCTTATAGGTGGTTTTTTTCCAAATCGAACCACCCTTGATGTTGGTGTCAATCGATAGAGCTCGGCGAGCTGATTCGAACTAGGGGTGGGAGAAGTTGCGCAACAACTAGTTGCTGGTTGCGCGGCAACCACTGCACAAAATACATACAAATTATAGCTCATTCAACGCGTCTCGACGAGCTGAGTCGAATGACACCAATATTAGGCCGATCTGACCATTCTGGACAAAGTTATGCCATGTCAAAGTTGGCAAAATGGCCCACTCGGCTACACGTTAGGCTTATATTACAAATTTGGTTATAGGTACTATCTTATATCTTATACTATGGGACGTCCTATACCCTATACTATGCTATATTTGGAATTTGGCAAAAATTTCTACCAGCAAATAATTGTACAAGGTGCACCACAATTGCTATTTATACCCAACATCACAAATTGGATATTATTTACCTATATCCCAAAGTATAGCCAAGTAAGCTAAGCCAAGACAAGCTTAGCTTAAGCTTAGCTTAGAGCCAAGGCAGGCTTAGCTTAGCTTAGGCTTAGCTTGATCTTAGCTTAGTGCCAAGGCAAGCTTAACTTAGGCTTAGCTTAAGTTTAGCCTACGTCTAAGCTAAAAGTATAGCCAAGTAGGCTTTTTGCATAAATACCAATTGTGGTGAGTTGGGATGACATTGGGCTTGGGTTAGTTGGGGTTGTGGTAAGTTGGGGGGGGGGGGAGCGGGCGTTACGACTATGAATATTTTTAAATCGGCGGCGAAAAAGTACCTCCAAAGCGATGGCGGCGAGAAAATACCTTTTGGCGGCGAAAAGATATAGTATAGTAGGTAGTAGGTAGGTAGGTACCTAGTAGGTATATGCCGGTTGCCGGTGAATAGTGACAAATCGAACCAACAGACATAACGCAAATAAAAAAATAATTTTTAAAATTTGTATTCGAATACCGATATGGGAACGGGATATGGGCATTGCATTGGGCATATGCGAATGGGTACAAGCTACAAGGCTACAACATAACTTGGCCTTGGTACTACATGATTTTACTGATGACTGATGAGTAAGTGGTACTCATTCAAAATATAATACAATACATGTTTTTACAAAATGACGGCTCATCGATGTTCGACCTTTCTACCGTTTATTATTATTAGAAGCCTCAATCGTTCGTATGCCAGCTGCAGGTGCCACCTTGATATTGGTGCCCAGCGGCGTGGTTGTGCCCACTTCAGAAGAACGGCAGAGGCCGCGCAGCAGTGCATTCCGGTAGGGCTTTATGGTCAGCATTGTGATCAGCGGATTCAGCGCAGCGGGCACAGCCATCGGGATGCCGTTCAGCATGTCGTAGTAGTGCATGTATGAGCCGAACGAGACGCCGAAAATGGTCAGGAACAGAACCACTTGCGGCCCATAGATGGTTAACGGGAACACAGCCTTTTGGGTCAACGATCAATCAAAAATAGCGACATTTTGCCTTCTCACCTGAATTAAAAGTGTGCGCGTGATTTGTCTGTTCATATCGTCGATTCTATCTTGCAAATTGGATGAGCTGAATTTGGATTGGGATTTTAACAATTAAACCCCAAAAAGGGAACTTGTTTTTGGCGAGTGGCCGATTGCGTACAAAGCGATGCATCAGAAAGCCGAGCACCCAAATCGTCGCATAGGCCAACGTGCAGACGGCGAAAATGTAGTAAAAATTGATTGTATTCAAGACGTCAGTCAGAAATTTGGAGGAAATGTCCTTTGAATCAAAAAATTGGAATTCACCCCACTCGTGTAGCCGACCAACAGAATGCGCTCGCTGACGTTCATGCCGAGCAGTAGAGCCGACTGGGGGTCGTCCAGGAATTGATGGTCACTGGGCGGCAAGTACACGATGAACATCACCACCACGTAGGCCAACGGAACGCAGAGGAGCACGCAAAAGCAGCACAGGTAGGCACCCAAAGAGGGCTGTTTGTCCCTGAATCAAATCACGCGTGTTTCAATTATGACTTATGGTTCTCGTTCTCAGTGCTCACCAGTTGAGCACCAGGTAGCGGTAGATGAACTGGGCGGTCAGGTTGAACAGCGACACGTACACGAAGAACACCCAGACGGCCCAAAGGAGCGTCTTGAAAATCTGCAGTCGAGGCTCTTGGATGTCCACTGCGCCGAGCAACACCACTTCGTTGGCACCACTGGACGCGATCACATAGGTCTGGCAAATGAAGAACATTTGAGTTAATTATTATTCCAAACACAACAAACATTTTCCGCAAAAAGTGTAAGCACAGCGAACAGCAGATCAGTGATGCAGGTTTGGAGCAGAATCTGTGTAAGAGTGTGGGCAGTGGGCACCTTGATTTTTTTGAATGGCGCTCACCTTACTGAAGGTGCGCATTTGTTTTGGGGTGTGGCGCACGATTAACAGAATGAGAAGTCCGTTGAATGCGGTGCCAAAGACGAATGTGGCCCAACTGGACACTGTGTGAATGGAGCGCAACAGCGTCATTCTTTGACTTTTAGTGCTGAAAAAATGGGATGTGTGTGGAAACTGAACATGGAAAGACCATTTTTAAGCATTCATTGAGACCATTTGTAATTTTGACGTAAGTACCTTTGTACTCTATAAAAGCGGGAAAAGTGTCGTTGTCAAGCATCCAAAGTTCAACAAGGCTTAAAGTGGATTTTGGTGTCAGGCCTGCCATCTTATGGTTACGTTCACCACTATAATTATGAACCATAAATGGAAGAATGGCAAATCTGTGGTCGGAAGCAATTATTTACTCCAAAGTTTCAAACCAGTTGACGAGATTATGTTCAGAAATGGCAATGTTTGGTTCGAAAATCGTTTCTCATCTCATCATAATACAAATTCGAAAATGTTCAAAAATTTGACTATATGTTTTGTGCACAATGCACATTATGAAACGATACCTATGAATTGATATGCGAGAATGAAAGCTCCTTTTTTAATTAATGGCTTTTTCAGAAAAGTTGCAATAAAATATTGAGACTGATTTCCATCTGTAACGTCGTTGGCGTGTATTGCTGGTGTGCCTTTTATGTTTTATACGCAAATTTTGTTCGAGTTGTGAACTAAGTGAACAATTAAATTGGCTATGTGGGTTCAACTGCTGCAGCGCCAAATTTGATTCTGTTCTCGAAATGGAAGAAAAGCTCCTGTCGGATTTCATTAATCAAAATTGAATCAAACGGATCTGATCAATGGGCCAGTTGCAGGAAAGAATTAAGAGCGCAGGATAAAAATCAAATCTAAATAGGTACCTTCCTGGTTCCTGTACTCCACTTTGATTTTATGGAAGGTGGAAGTACGAAGGGTACGACTTGCATTTAACAAATGGTGTGACGGTAATTTAATGAGCCGTTGACCAAAACTAAGTAAATTTATTTTGCCGCCGCCCTGATGAACGTGGATTTTGAAAAAAAGTAATAAATTAATAATAACGTATAATCTCACTTATAATGTAACACACAACCGAAACATAAAACACGTGAATTTATAAATTAAAACAACAAGTTTGTCCGCCAATCATTGGTCATAGGCACTGTCATACACATTGTGAAAAAGGTCAAAAGAGCAGCAAATGAAGCTCAACAACGCGTGTTCTTTGAAATTGGATGCAAAAAATGGGTAATACATGTAGGCATAGGGAGTGTTTTGAATAATGCGAAACGATAACAATGAGATGGCGATGTACAACAGGAAATAGGCACCGGCAACACCCAGTAGAGCCAATATACCATTGGTACTAATACAAAAAGCGAACGAGAGCAACATGCACACCATGGTCAATGGGGAACAGACCATACGCAGGAATGTGTAGCGTGCACGATCCGACGCGCGAAAGAGTCCGTAGAAGCGCAATTCTTGCAAGTGGAGACGCAGCAACTGCAGCGCGAGCACTAACCCGGCGAACGCGATGAACATGATGGCCAGAACGGCGACGGCGAGCGGAACCAGCAGCACAGACGTGATGAGCAGGCGGAACAGCAAGAGCCAGTTTGTGCCGTCGCCATCCTTTTTTGAGGCGATATCCGACAACGCGTAGTACCAGAAACGTGCTGTGACGCCGAACAATATACCGATCTGGAAGTTAATTTTGTTGTGTATTGACTGTCAAAAGCCGTCTAAAATACTCACACAACCAAAAAAAGGCGCTCAGGGCTCCAAATTGCTTCTCAAAGTTGTGGATGCGTCGACGTCCGAGTTGCTCATAGACTTGCTTGAACCCGTGGGAGAGCATGGACATGAAGTGGTACGCCAGAATGACGGTCGGAGTAACGGAAGGGGACTCCTGCTGCTGGTTCAGCACTTCGACGTGGACGATGAAGAAAGTGAAGAGGCAGAAGTAGAGCAGTGTGCTCAGCGAAAAGCACAGACAGCCAGGCCATTGGGAGTGCTGAAATGCACGAAAAATGGTTTTGAACAGATCGTTTAGCAAATAGGAATTGTGATGACCTTAAATTTCATTCTGCGATCTAACATAAAACATTGTTTTGTTATTTACTTTACCTTTTTGACATTCAATTTCTGAGCAAATGGGTTCGCTGGGACGGGAAGATGGTGCGCATGTGTGCGGGTGATGCCATTCCAACGACGCGACACGTACTCAACGGCCGGCATGTCTGTCCCGGCACAGCACTTGAACACTTCCAACAGAGTCTTGTTGGGCAGCAATTGCACTCTCATTTGGATCAAACAAATAGCCTATATATCTATCTAAAAAGGGAAATTGTGGGTTAACCATTAAGTGTTGAATTAGTCTGGAGAAGGGGACTATCACGTCTTTTTCCGTTTTGTAGTTCATTCGGGTGGAGAATGGAAACAAATAACATCTAATACAATCTAAATTAAGGCTAGGATATTCGATACTTTTGGAATTATTAATGAATATAGCCATTTACTGCCCGTCGAAAGTAGTACGAAAGTAGACTGTTCCTTTGACTATTGATATGATTGATATTGATGTCAACTAACAAGGAATAATGGACAAATGGAATGGAGATGAGAGATGAGGAATCGAATTTTTCTCCGCCATTTATTTTTAGGCAAAACTTGATATGTCGGCGGAGAAAAAATTCTATTCGGCGGAGGAAAAAACGACGTCCAAAAATATTTGGTAGCTTCGTACTCCACATAAACTCCACTCTTGGTATGGTACTAGTGAATTAATTCGTAATTGAAATTTTGTACCTACTACTGATTTTCCATTTTAGCTTTAGCTTTCATGTTGAATTATATTTTCGAAAATTTTTTTGAAACGCTTTGCCTTAAAAATTAATTGCCTGACGGCGGGAAGCTTTCAGTGCCCACTGCAAACCGACGTTCCAGTGCCTAGGTTGTTTTAACATAACTGGAAAAGGAACGAAGCTATGACAGAGTTCTTGAACTTATTGGATAGATCTTTAGAAGCTCTACAAAAATAGTGCTAAGTCTGAATTTCTTGGTTGAGCTTTCCAATGATATCTCATTCACTTTATTAGCCTTAATTATGGCTGAGTTATGGAACCCTCTCCGTTGTCCGATTCCAATTCCAATGATTTACTAATATTTTTTATTACTTATTAGGTTATTAGTTACATTTTATTAATAATTACTTCCATATTTATATCAACAAAAAATAATTCGTCAAATCGAACATTGCAATCAAATGGACAAGGCAATCGCTAATAACGACGAGATCCTTGCACTCGACCGAAAGAGTCCCCCCACACAAGAAATCGACAATATCACCTCAATGGTTTGATTTTGCAAAATGAGTCCCTTTAAAGTCCTATCTAAGCTTTCTGCCTTTCTTTCAAGATCGAGGGAGTGCTACGCGAGACACAGGAGAAGTTCCAAGCCATGTCTAAGCAGATCATCGGCCGAATTGACGAGATGAGCGAAAGATTGAGCCGACTGGAGGAGAACATCAGCGACCTGATGGCCGAGTCCGGGGTCAGTATGAATGAGAAGTAATGAGTAATGGATGAAACGGAAATAGTGAGAACACATCTGATGTATATGGACATATTTAAACAATTCATTCGCATCAAATGCTTTATTTATGAATAAACTTGCGCAAACAACATAAAAAGGATAAACCCGCAATCCTCATTCTGAGAGGGCTTTTTTGATCTGGCGCTCGGCTTCGTCCAGTTGGAAAGTGAGGATGGACATTCTGATCGGGTCGTCTTCCTTGTCCTCCGTGACAAAAGGTCCAATTGCTGCCAAGTCCCCCTTTGTCTGTGCCTTTTTCCGAACGTTGCAAAGTTGGATCCAGTCACTCAGTTGGGTGCGAAACTTTTTGATCAGCCCACTGCAGACGGACTCGAGGAGCGACAGCTGGACACGGTTTCTGGCCTGAGAGCCGACCAACAAGGCAACAGCGGAGTAGAAGTTGACCGCAATGAATGGGTCTGGAAAATGGGGCATATTACCACACTGGGAGGGGAAACTCTAAGACAACCTTCGTACACGATGTCATTTAACTGTCTGTAAAAATGCGGCAATTGTATGCGGAAAAGTGATCTGCATTCCGCCTCAACCGCCTTCTCATCGCCACCAGCTGGAGAGTTCACATCAGCCGATGGGAAGCATTTGGTCCTGTAGATGTCCACGAGCCAGGCCAGCAGTTGGGGTTCGTACACCGATTCAGAAACGGCGATTTCACGTTGGAAGACCAGCTAGAATGAAAATTGGCCATTGTGTAAAGCTTTAAGCACTACGCTTGAATTTACTTGAAACAGCCGGGAGAGCAACAAGTATTGGGCAATTGGCTCAAATCGATCGAGCAGCATTGAAAACGCCTTTTGGGCGAGTCGACGGACATGCTCGGCAGGTGGCTTTTCCGAGCAGCGCATCAAATTGCTGAGGGCGTCCTGAATGAAGGAAAGAATAGGTTTTTGGTTTTCGAGTGCCCAGGCTCACTAAGAACTCGCGCATTTGCTCCCGCCGAACAAATCCCCTCTGAATGCGGTGAACAAGGCCGATCAGCAAACGCAATTGTGCGCACATTCGCGTCTCATCTAGCACCTCCTCTTGATCCAAACCTGCAGCTAGCGCCACACTCAAAGCAGGAATTCCAATGGCAAACCAATGGGAGTGCGAATAAACCATCGGAATGACGGGCATCGGCGAAGAGTTGCTTGAGCATGGCAATGGGGAATTCAACCAAACGGAAATTGCCTGGATTAGGTCTTGTCTTGGCGTTTGCTCAGAGAGATCCATAGTTCAAAAATTAGTAGATTCTAAAAATTTAATATTTATAGAATTGGAAATTGTTTTCCAAAAAATTTAATCAAACATTCTTGACTGAATCTGAAAAAGATAATAAAAGAATTTTCAATATGAGGACGTTTTTGCAAAACAAAATTTTTATACTATTGATATTTTAAATTTTAAAGCGGGCAGGGTATACATATCTTTTTCGTAATTCGTAGAGAAACAATTTAGACATTCAATTAAGGCTTTTCCACTGCACAGATAACTGGCTCCTGAAAGTGCTTACAATTCCATGTAGCACTGCCCAGTATGTGCATTTTTCAGCGATAAAATGCGCAGAAATTTCTTGTACATATAACTGTAAATTTAAAGCATAGCTGGCTGCTTTGTAGATTTAATACAATGTTGAGTGAATGATGAAATTGCCTGTAGTCTTGAGACCAATTCCATACTCCATATCCGCCAATAAGGGTTCGCTTTTGTTCCTTTGGCGCCCAGCGCGGGGGCGGGCGGTAGGCAATAGTTATTTGTTATTTCTTATTTATTATTTTGCGTTCTAGTCTGGCTTGATGTTAATATTAATGATATTAATTTGATATGATATAGAATTTATGAATTATGATATCTGATACCTGGAAATTGATTTTATCATTTATCAATGCCTGGGATTTACAAGAGTTAATAAAACAATTTTTTCAAAAAATTTAGAATTGCCTTTGCTCGAAAAATCAACGTTTTTGATTAATGGAGAACGGATTCATAGATGTAACATCGCTTGAGGAACAGCAAGAAGAACCGCCGACTCTGAACCGCGAAGTTCAAATCAACAGCATCCGAAATGAGCGCATTTCAGATTCGGGAGAACACGAGTACTTAATCAAATGGCGACCGGTAATAATGTATTTTGTATTTGCGTGCAAAGTACTGCTGACTAAAACCATGGATTTCAGGTTAAAGAAACTTGGGTGGCAGCGGAAGAGTTGAAGCAATTTCCAGAACTCATTCAGGCATTCGAGGTATTGAATTAATAATGTTCAAAAAGTTTATCATTTATTCTTAGAAGCGCAAACGAAATGCTCCAAAGTATGTCGACGATGACGAGGAAGAAGAGTCTCTGTCCCATTCGTCCGCTGACAGCGGGCGTCGTCACTCAGGGCGGAAGCGGAACTTTTCTGAAAGTTAGGTTCTCTATATTTTTATTTATTTATTATTTTTATTTAAGGTAAAATTTGCGTTAAAAATTGTTCCATGAATGCAAATTTGGAAATTTACGTTCTCCACGTTGAAGATCCGTCGGACAAAATAACAACGGTAGATTTCTTTAATTGTAGTAAGAAATCTGATAAAATTATTTTCTATTTTAGGCTCATTCGTTCCATTGTTTTGAACGACGTATTCGAAGATCCAGCAATAAGCTTATGTATTTTACTTCAAAAGCGGAAGAAGCGATTCAAGAGATTACGGATCATATTAACCCGGACTTCGAGCCAACTAAACGCGCAGTCACGTCGGATAATGCTATGGACGCAGAGAAATGTATCCGACTATTTTCGGAAAAAGAAGAGAATCCGATTAGCCCTGATTGTTTTTTTGTTTGGGGTCTTAAAGGTAGTCGATTTACTTTGAGAAATTTATTCAATTTTTTTGTTTTAGACATTCCTCCTCCTCCCACCGGGAAATTTGTGATGGTTCAATTGGATTTGGTGGACGAGAAGGTGTACAAGGATCGCATAGAGCTGTATTATTTAATTTGTCGATGGATTATTTTAATCAATTTTTAGGCTGAAACCTTCAATGATTTACAACGTTTGCTCGTCTTCCGAAGAAGCTGCTGCTTGGAGAGACATGACTACGAATCTCGGTACATGCCCGACGAAAAGAACTTTTAAAATTTATAATGTTTATTGATTATTATCAAATTATCACACCTTTTCATTTTCAGGTTATAAGGTTATATGCATGGACTTCTCTACAGAAGAAAAATGGGAAGAATATGGAATTGAGCATGTTATAGGCTAAACTTGCGAACCACATCTGTCGAAAAGCTATGTCAATTTGAATAAATGCTTGCTTAAATTTCTTGATATCATATCATCAATTAGTTTTTTATGATACGATTCGTTATTTTGTAACTTTGGATGTGTAATTAATAATCATATATTTTATTACTAGTGTCGACGATGTGTGATAATAAATGTTATATCAAAGACGAGGTAGGTATTTTTTATAGGCGATATGAACACTTAAACGTTGAAATTATATATGTACTAATAAATGTCAGGTCAACAAGGCTATGTACAAGTACCTCCAAACAAAGTTCGATGGATATTGTCATCTGGTCAAACATAAACCTGGTATTGCACCGTCGCACGTCGAGCTGTATTTCTATTCACCTGGTATGATTTAAAAATTAGGTTATTCTTCATTACTAAAATATTAATGCCTAGGAGGAGGATTGAAGGCAACGTTCGACATTGTAGACCTAATCAAGGAGTTTCGCGAACAGACAGGACTAAAGATACACGGAATAAGTAAGCACCTTTTTACTTATTTGAGCGTTAAAAAATAGTTGTTATGCTGATACACTTTTAATTTTACTAGTAACCAAAAACGGTAAATGTGCTTCTGCGGCTGCGCTAATATTTGGCATTTGTGATGTTAAAATTATGCACAAGAAAGCAGAGATATTGATACACGCCCCGCGCATGCACATTGATGATATCGAACTCTACAATGAGGGAAGTCTTATTTATGATGAAGAACATGTGAAGAAGTTGGCAAAAAATGTAAGTCATTTTTGAAACAATGCGTTCGAAAATGTATAACTGTTTAAAATTTTAGGGTTGGTTTACTGCGATGTTCTTCAAGAGTTGCGCAAAGGAGGCGAAGGAAATGGAAGGACTTAGCAAACGGCTATTTGATGGTCTGAACGAGTGCTATGATTTCAGAAAAAGTGCCTATGACTTGAAAACGATATTTGCGCAAGAAATGGACCAAACGTATGGCTGTGCGGATGTCCGAGCCATGGTGCCTGTGTTCCAAACGACTAAGAAATAGACCTCTTTCTTCTTTCACTAAGTGCTCTTATATCTACCTTAAATATGTGTATGTGCGATCTCTTATTTTTCTTCAGTGCTCTTATCTTCTTTCCAAAAGTGCCCTTATCTTCTTTCATTAATATGTGTATTATGCGCCTTTTTTCAGCTCCGATAAACGGTTAAACAAAGAACCAACTTTAATTTTAATTGGGTGTCAGACAAACCATTTTACAATATTTAACATTTATCCAATGATTCAGCATAGTTTTTCCAAAACAATCCCAAAAACAACGCTCAATTACTAATATCTCAGCTTTTCCTTGTCGTCCAGTTCATTTTCCCGCTGTTGCCTCCGCCGCTCGGCGCAGCGCTGCACGTTTGCCGACCATGGCAGTGAATCCGGACTTGATACTGGACACGGCGAAGCGACTGCCGCATGCCTTGCATTGGATGAAGAAGAGCCGGGACACGTCCTTGGTGAGCTCTGTGTCCGAGGACCGACAGGTGTGGCACGTGACGTACTCCTCTGAAATCGGACGATTTTTTTAAATAGCCATCCATTGACGTCATTTATCAGATATTTGGAATGATTTGACCCTTCGATTTATATGGCTCTTAAATTCGATGAGAGCAAAATGCCAGTTATTTTTGTAACTTCCTCAAAAACGGACTTATGTAACCGCGCAGCACGTTCTCGAAGTGCTTTTGCTGGAAGCGTCCCTTGACGATCAGACACTGGTTTCCGTCAATGGATCCACTAAATGTGCAAAACTGCTCAAGAGCAGCAGCCCAACAATTTGGAAATAATAATGGTACGTTGTGCCAAGCTCTGCCATCAAGTACTGGAGCACGTGCTTGGTTTCCCGCTTGAGCAGACGGCAAATCTCGGCGAAATTCGTGAACGCCGTCTTCTTGCTGCCCGCCCGCTGCACTTGCGGCGGCTTCATCACGAAGGTGCGCCGCTTGCCGGACGCCATGTCGGGGTTCTTCTCGCGCATGATGCCGAACACCAGGTCCAGCAGGTCGTCGTAGCTGTAGTCGGTCCATGCGGCCGGATCGCGTGCATCCAACAGGTTCATTCGGCCGGTGCCCTCGGCCAACGCAGTAAAGGCCGCCTAATTTTAAAAAACAGACGACCAAATTTACACCATTTCGGAGAGTACCAACCTTGTCTTCCTTTTCATCCTCGTCGTCGGACAATTTGACCTCCTTCGCCTTTTTTGGCTTCTTCTTCTTGCTTTTGGCCAAATCCAACTCCAAGTCCTCTTCCTCCGCTCCCGGTTCGGGTTCTCCTGATTGCGGTTGGTCATCCTCAATCACCACTTTCGCCTTGCTCTTCTTTTTCTTTTTTACACTCAAATCCAGTGTCTTAAAATGAAGGCTTTTACATATCATTTTTAAACTGCAAAAAATTACCAAATCCTCGTCATCAGCCATTGCTCACTGTGTTCACAAAGTTTTGTCAAAGATTTCTTTCCTTAAATGATGAATTGATTTAATTAATTATTGTTCAAAAATAGAGAAAAAGTATCTATCGCGTATCGAACAAATGTTCTGTGAAAAAACGAGCGATCAAAATTCTTGAATAAACGTTTTCTTCAAACATATACAAAACTATAAATGAGCTGCTATGTTTAAGTTTGGGCAAATTGTTCTGGGTTGAGCATTGCGTGTTTGATCACTTCGGCCAGCGAATGGGTGAACGCCTTGTCGTTGCGGGTCGGCAACATCAGGTCCACTCCGCCGCCGGGGATCGCCCTGATGATGTGCGGAATTGTGGTGGTGGTGTCAAAGTCCTCGAACAGGGCGCACAGCGGGACAACCAAGTAGGGTGCGGGATTGCCATTTCGGCGTAGTCGGCTCACACAATTCGCGATGCTGCGCCCGCCGATTGCGTTCAGCACTCCGCCGAGCGGCTGGTCCCAACTGGCGTAGAAGGAAATGCGCCAGGACACAATCCGAGGACTTTGCCGGAAGGCGATGTACATGATGCGTCGTGCGACCTCCTCGAACTCGCCCGCAAATCGGCGGTGACCAAACAGCTAAATTTGGGGGAATTGTTAATTGATGATTTTAGCGAATGTTTTTTTTTCATTTCCAGCATTCCATAAACGACCCTTCTCTTTGCTTTTATTCCAGAACTCTTACTCTTTTTGCGTCACAACCCTTCACCTTGACCCAAATCTCATCGTATTTATCATTTCCTAATCCTCATCATTAGCCTTTCATGCTCCTCCATGTTAGGAGAAATGTTGCCCTTTTTATTTCACATATTCACATTCCAAATAAACTAACCGGATAGGGCGCAGTGAATATGATTGTTCGATATTCATCGAATTTGGGCACCAATCTTGCAGCCCAGTACTGTGCAAAACCCTCCGCGCTGGCGAGTCTGTCCACTATGCACATTGAAAATGTGTTGGGCGAATTGCGAGCACAAAATTCGCCGACTCTCTGAGGTCCGACTTCGGTGAATGGCAATTTGCTCGTTCTTTTGGAAATCCATCGCTCAATAGTTGAGAACATTGGTCGAATTCGCATCGTTTGGTGCAAAGGCAGTAGCGAAATGACAATCAAATTGTCCATCCCGAGTCTAAAAATGGTTGATGGTTTAACTGTGGAAACCATTTAAAGGACCTCAACGCCTGTTGGAGGTGACTTTCTATGCCGGGTTCTTCTTGATTGAAGGCAGCGACACATCGGACCGGACCAAATTCAGGCAGAAGCCGTGAGACGCATTGCTCCAATTGGGATCGGAGTTCGCGGAGCAAATCTGGCGGATATGGGTGGTTGACCGCGTCAGCAACACATCTTTTGGGCAGTTGGAAAGCGTTGAAGTAGAGGTTCGCTGACAAACTGGAACAGGAATTGTTGTTAGCCATTAGTTGAACAGAGGCATTATAAATTAATTAACGAACTTGCTGAGCCAAACCGGCAGCGCTGGATGGCGCAGAATATTGCTCAAATAAATGCGCGCATAGTAATTCGTTCTTGGCTCGCCGGAATGAAGCAATAGCACGGTTGTTCCTGCCTTGTCCAAGAGCCGCGACGGCGATTCCTTCGGTAAATCGGTAGAGAAGCGAATTGTATGCGCATTTTTCAGCGATAAAATGCGCAGAAATTTCTTGTACATATAACTGTAAATTTAAAGCATAGCTGCTGGCTGCTGGCTAGATTTAATACAATGTTGAGTGAATGATGAAATTGCCTGTGGTCTTGAGACCAATTCCATACCCACGGCCGTACCGTAAAAAAGCCGTAAAAATTCCGTAATACGGCCGTAAAACGACGGAAATTTTTTTCGAAAAGCCGTAACCGTAAAAAGCCGTAACGGCGGCATGGTTCTTTACACTTGGTGTTTTTATTTTTACGCCCTGTCTTCAACCGTAAAAAAGCCGTAATACGGTCGTATTACGACGGAACAAATTTCTGAAAAAAGCCGTACCGTAAAAAAGCCGCAATACGGCCGTAATACGGAAAACCCGATTACTCCGATCTCTAGTTATTTCTTATTTATTATTTTGCGTTCTAGTCTGGCTTGATGTTAATATTAATGATATTGATTTGATATGATATTGAATTTATGAATTATGATATCTGATACCTGGAAATTGGTTTTATCATTTATCAATGCCTGGGATTTACAAGAGTTAATAAAACAATTTTTTCAAAAAATTTAGAATTGCCTTTGCTCGAAAAATCAACGTTTTTGATTAATGGAGAACGGATTCATAGATGTAACATCGCTTGAGGAACAGCAAGAAGAACCGCCGACTCTGAACCGCGAAGTTCAAATCAACAGCATCCGAAATGAGCGCATTTCAGATTCGGGAGAACACGAGTACTTAATCAAATGGCGACCGGTAATAATGTATTTTGTATTTGCGTGCAAAGTACTGCTGACTAAAACCATGGATTTCAGGTTAAAGAAACTTGGGTGGCAGCGGAAGAGTTGAAGCAATTTCCAGAACTCATTCAGGCATTCGAGGTATTGAATTAATAATGTTCAAAAAGTTTATCATTTATTCTTAGAAGCGCAAACGAAATGCACCCAAGTATGTCGACGATGACGAGGAAGAAGAGACTCTGTCCCATTCGTCCGCTGACAGCGGGCGTCGTCACTCAGGGCGGAAGCGGAAGCCAACAAATAGATTTGGCAAGTCTAATCGAATTGAGATAAAGTAGTGTGATTTTTCATTTTTTCCAGCGGACGAGGAGAACGAGAAGAGTGTTGCTAAAAAAAGGGCCAAGAAAGGACTAAGAACCAGCGGCAGAGGCACCCAAAAGAACGGTAAGAGTCTCGCTCACATGGAAGAGTCGTCGGACAGCGATGCTGAGTACGAGGTGGCGCAAGTGCTGAAGCGCCGCGAGGGGAAGAAGGGCGTCGAATATTATGTGAGTGAAAATTGGCCATACCTTTTGGACAGAGACATTTTCTCCTCTTCAGATCCAATGGAAGGGCTACAGCTCGAAGTACAACAGTTGGGAGCCGCGCAACAGTCTGAAGCATCTGAACGTGGTCAAGGCCTACGAGAAGGAATACCAAGATATGCAGAAGGCTACGGAAGAGGACGAGGAGAAGGAGTACACGGTCGAGAGTGTGCTCCAAAAGCGAGTGAAGAAGGGCAACAAAATGGAATACTTCGTAAGCAAAACGATTATAGATCGCGCATTAATTGATTGTGTTCAGATAAAGTGGAAGAACTACAGCGATGAGTGGTTCGATTTTAAAATATAATTTTAACTGTGTTTCATAGTATCTCTCTGTGCACAGGAACACGTGGGAACCGGCGGAGGACCTCGCCCATTTGGACATTGTTAGAAAGTTTGAAGCTTCGCAGGCACAGGCGACGGAAAACGGCGGCCATGATGAGGAAGAGGAGGAGGACGAGGACGCTCCGGGCCCATCCACCCCAGCAAAGGTATTTCTGGAAGAGGGCCCAACAAAGTTTTCTGGCGTCCATTTGTATCGATAGATTTTTCCTTCACTCATTTCCCCGTCCATTTAGTCTCCGTCCAAATCACCCAAAACCGCTTCGAAGTCCAATGCCAAGAAGAAGGAGAAGTCGGCAGCGGTGTCGAAAGACAAATCGGGCGCTGTGAAGGAGCGTGGCCGGAAGAAGGGGAAGCGCCACTGAATTTGGTTGCGAAATCCGCATTTTGAACGACGGATGGGAAAATGGAATAATCGATATATTTCTCGAAGTGCTTTTGATATATCACAAATTTTAAAACGAGCGGGATCGTTTGGGCGCCAACAACACTTTTTGTTCCGAGTTCAATCGTTGCCTGTAAATACAATACATATATTTGTGGCGCCAAACGTTATCCAGCTAGCTTTGTGGTTTTAAATCAATCCAAGCCACAAAACCGCACATCATCAACCATCATATTTACCAATCGTTTTCGGCAGAGATCTCCGCTGCACCCACCAACTTGACCTAATTCCACCTATGCTTGTTTTTTGTTTTCGACCTCCAGCCACTAAAATCCTCCGATCTAAGGCGTAGATTGTTTTATAATTTATGCAATGCACTTCACACCACCCCAATCCAGCAGTTATCAGTTTTGTCCTTCTGGCACCTCCGTTCCCATTCGCATCCGATTTATTTATGCATTAAATCGAAAACAAATTCGTTTATGCCAATGAAGCAAAACTGTTACAACAACCGGAATTGAATTTTTACTCATTAATGCAGCAATTAATAGTTATAGTCAATATTCGAACGTTCACAATAATTTTAGCCGAACAACAATATAATTTTTCGTCCAATGACGCCGAGGGTGATTGAGAACACTTACGCGGACGGTGTTGCGTATGGAGTGGTAGCGCAAATTTCGAATGGTGGAACGCAACAACAGCCAGGCGAAGACATTTGGTATGGCAATAAATGTTATTTGGCAAATTAAATCAGTCAAAAATGCTTCCGGTTCTCATCAACAATTTCACCCAAAGGATATACATTCTGAATCAAATGCACTTGCCTTTCTTATTTTAGTATTAGTTCCCGTTTAGGCTGCGAATTCTGCAAGAGGTCAGTTCGAAGAACAATGCCGCGGTGCAGGGCAGTCTTCTTCTGTTGGGTTGGTCTTCTGCATCCATTCCACTTATTCATTCGGATTCGAAGGAAATGAACGCGCGGGAAAGAGTTCCCTGGTGGCACGGCTGGCCAATGGAGAGCCCCACCCGCAGAGCTCAGTGCTGGAGTACAACTTCATGCAGGTGCAGGCGGACGCGGATGCCAGTTACGCCTATCAACTTGGAGGTTTGGTTCACTTTCAAAATTACTGAGTCACATAGCAGATATGATAGGTATATTGGTTGAAATGATTGGTACCTAGTAACTCCAAAGAGATATCCAATCACTTTACGACCAACCATAAAAACTCCATTTTGGTTCAGGGGGCGCTGCCAGCGGCCTTCTCGGTCCCACTGACCAGACGGACCTGCCCATCTGGGTGCTGGACGGCAAAGAGGAGTGTGCTCCGCTGTTGGACTTCACGTTCCCGCCAAACTTGGCCAAATGCATGGTGTGCTTGTGCGCCTCGTTGGAGCAGCCTGGGAACATTCTGCCGGCGCTCAGCCGCTGCTACCGTGCACTGGACGAGCAAATCCGACAGCACTACCAGCCGGAGGAAATTGTCCAGGCGCGACAAGCCCGTCAGTTTAGTTTCGCCCATCCGAGCGTTGAAAGCAACGTTTCGAACAGAAATCCGCTTCTGGCAAGAGTACATGGAGCCGATTGAGAGCTCGATGGCCCACTCCACCGTGACCCTGGCCGACTCGAACGCCACCATCGTTGGCGGCGGCGGGAGCGGAGACCAGACGCCGCTGCTGTTGCCCCCGGAGAAGGGAGTGCTGGACGAGAACTGCGGCGCAATGCTGTGCGTGGTGATCACCAAGAGCGACACCTACATGGAGTTGAGCGCCGAACAGCTTGACCGGTTGCAGTACCACGTCCGCAAGTTCTGTCTGCGCCACGGAGCCACACTGGTCTGTCAACAAACACATAGAACGAACGTGTGACGGGCAAATTTCGTTGATTTTTTGGGGTCAAAATGAGTGTTTTCGAATGTTCCGAGCCACCTGTCAATATCTTCTCCTTCTCAGTTCTACACTTCCGCAAAAGAGGACTTGAACACGCAGCTGCTGAACAAGTACATTGCCCACCGCATGTACTCGCTTCCGTTCACGACGCCCGCCTACATCGTGGAAAAGGACCGAATCTTCGTTCCGGCGGTATGTTCCTCCCAATTTTTGCTCAATCTCGATTCCATTTGAGGGCTGGGACTCGGACCAGAAGCTGTCCATCATAAAGGAGACTCTCGGCTTGAACCTGGACGTGCCCATTCTGCCGCAGGAGAAGTCGCCTGCAATGCTGCCGTTCTACAAATCGGGAGCCGAGAAGGATATTGAGGCGGAGGATGAGCAGGCGTTCCTGAACCGGCTGAACGGGATGACCCTGGACGGACCCCAACCAGGCGGTGGGACTCAATCACCGCGACGGGGTGGAGAATCCGGCGGTGGCAAGGCAGCCGGCGACAACACAATGCTGGCCAATTTCTTCAGCTCGCTGCTCAAGGACAAGGACCACCATCGTAAGCCTTCATGTGGAGGAATTGGACCTGATAATTGTGAAGTCACGTTTTCATCCTCCAAGAAACGAATTCAATCAATTATCAAAAATCAATAAAATCCACCTGTCTCAAAATGGTGTGGTGTTCCGTGACGACTCCTAATTTTTCACTCACAGAACGCAGTCCCGCCTCGTCCGTCAAGTCAGGCCATGGCGGAGGTGGTGGCACCATTAGTCCCGCACTCAGCGCCGGGGCGAACGCCGCTTCTTCGGGGATGGGCCCGGCGGCGGGCGTCGACCCGGAGGCGCACTTCCAGCGCATGCTGACCAAGAGTCCCCAGCGCAAAGTGGACCTGACTGCCGCGGAAGACGACAACGAGGACCAGCAGTACGAGGACGCGTACGAAGGGGACGAGAGCGGCGCCTTCTCGTCGTCGGTCAGCTCCCAGAATGTGACTCCACGCGATGGAGATGACGAACAGGTCCAGAAGCAGCCATCCTCGATGGAGAGCGAAGAGAAATAATGGAAATGATTTTAACATTGGCTTCCAGACGTTCAGACACACATTTGAAGAGAAAGCACACATAAATATTCAAATTGACTGTATTGTATTCATTCTCTCATTGTAATCGTGTAATACATAAAATACAAAAATACCAATGCCATGTGGTTTTCGGTTAGATCTGTACAAAGCCAAATTGATATGGTAGTGAAATCGACAAATGAATGAAGACAGTAAAAGGAGAAGAAACAATGCCTAAAAGCCACAGTGTCCTTTCATCAATGGCAAATAATACATGGCCGGGGAATGAGCACTGGTAAAAAGGTAGAGAGCTACTAATACGAGTTTTTAAACTTGGATACGGATGTTTAAATCGAATCCCGGATGATTGGCAAAATTGGACACAACTCAGCCAAATGCTGGGCAATCAGTTCGCCCTCAATTTGTATTCGAGTGTCGCGCAAATGTTTGTATTCGGTAGGCGTTTGACCGCTTTCTAACCCCATTTGACTCCCATTTAGTCGTTCTGCCATTTCCACTTCCGCTCGTGTCAAGTCGTTACGCAAACACAAAAAGAACAACACACCAATGTAGTAAGCCAGAATTAGTCCAATCGCGGAGACGAACATGAGGATGACGATCATGTAGAAGTATCCCATTTGCTGACATCAAATCGTGCGATTAGGATGAATCATTTGTTCCCCACCATCCTTAAATACCGGTGTCGAGTTCAGCTGCAGTGACACGTTGATTCTCTTAGTAAGTCTTAATTAGTTGTTGGAGTATGATGAGGACAGGAGTCAGTTTTTCCCAGAAAATTGGAGCTCAGGCTTATTGTACAAAAATAATTGGACGGAAAATAATGGCATCTCCAAAGTGAGCGGTGGCATTGGCATTGGCACGGCATAAGATGGATGGATGCACCATAGAGATGAGGCGTTGGAATGGGGTGGCAAATAATTATTTATTGTCTGCCTTTCACTGAGCGCCCGAAGAAGGGCAGCAAACAATCTGGACATGCACACAAAACTCGTCGAAATGTTGGTTGGGCAGGCGGACTATTTTTGCATTCCTTGTTACAAGTTAATACTTATGTAGTTATGCACAATGAACCTTCCAGATAATCTATCAGTGAGTCAGGATTTATGTATGTGTTAGCGTCGAAACTGGAAATCCGTCGAAACTGGTTTCGACTAGGCGAAACTGGTTTTAACGGAAATTCCGTCGAAACTGGTTTTAACTAGTCGAAACTGGTTTTAACGGAAATTCCGTCGAAACTGGTTTCGACTAGGCCGTAGTAAGATTGCAATGTGAAATTTAAAGTGTAGCCAAGTGGGCTATTTTGGCTTAAAGCCTAGGCAAGCTTATGCTTAAGCT
>VAHH01000504.1:0-28729 GCA_013357305.1 Radopholus similis | reverse complement strand
AACGGGCCGTCAAGTTTCGACGTGAACCAGGGCGCCTTGGGTGACTGTTGGATCTTGGCGGGTATGGCCGCTTTGGCAATGTGCCCTTCTCTCCTCTATCGGGTCATCTCGTCGGATCAATTTTTTAATCAGGGCTGTTATGCGGGTTTGATAATTGATTTGTGCGAATTTACTGAGTATTTTGAAAATTTTTAAGGCATTTTTCGAGTGAATTTGTTCCACGAAG
Organism: Radopholus similis; assembly: GCA_013357305.1. NCBI lineage: Eukaryota > Metazoa > Nematoda > Chromadorea > Rhabditida > Pratylenchidae > Radopholus > Radopholus similis. Next base: position 28,503 of record VAHH01000504.1, on the reverse strand, counting down.
GCAAATGGACTTGCCTGCACGTTGACGATCAGCTCCCGTGCACGGACAAAAATGAATTGTTGTATTTGCATGCCACAGATCGGTCTGAAAATATGAAATTGTTAAAGGTTTGACTTGTTTCCTCTCTTCTAGAGTCGAATTCTGGCCGCAAATTCTTGAAAAAGCATTTGCCAAATTGTTCAAAGGATACAAAAACCTAGCTGGTGGCAATGCAAGGGACGCTATGGTATCCCTAACAGGCGGCATTCGCGAGGTGTTTGACCTGCGCAACAAATTGCCAGACGATTTGTTTGAGGTAGGAAAAATGGCCAATGGAACTGATGCAATTGCTTTTCGGTAATTACAGATTATCGAGTCTGGATTGCGAATGTGTTCGCTGTTCTCTTGTAACGTGGACAAAAAGAGAGGCGAAAGAACCAAAAAAGGATTGGCCACGGCAAGACATATTGAATGAATTTGAATATTAGTTTGTCTGCATTTGCTCAGGGCCACGCATACTCAATTACCGGAATTGCCACAGTGCCGGCCGAAACGAATGGGCCAATTCAATTGGTGCGTATTAGAGACCCCTGGGGGAAAGACACCAATGTTTGGAATGGTGCTTGGTCGCCTAAATCGCCGGAAATAGCCAAATTGATGGAACAACATCCCAATTTTTTGACGCCAACTCAACCTGGGGAGTTTTGGTACGCAGTTTTTCATGCCTTTTTGTTCGGTATCCCGGCTTTTGTTCAACTGGCTTTTGCATTTAGGATCACATACCTTGATTTTCTGGCTGCATTCGATGAGCTTGAGGTTTGCCACCTGGCTCCCGATGTGAAGCAGCAGTCGAAGCAATACTGCCTCGAAAAGAATGGCGATTGCACGACCAAAGGCGAGTGGAAGCAGCGAGTGGTGCCGAAAATGGACTGGCATCTCAACCCAGTCTTTGACGGCGCATGGACTGCAGCCACCGCCGGCGGCTGGCTTGACTTCAAGTGTTCCTAAAAAAATGAGTGTTAGAGCCAGTTTGCGATTTTTCGTTTAGATACATTTGCCAACAATCCACAATTTCGCCTGACAATCGAAAAGAACACTACTCTTATTGTGGTACTCTCTCAAAAAGGCCGCCGAGAAAACGGGTTGAAAAACCTGTACATCGGCTTTGAGCTGTTCCAAGTTAGTTTTTGTTACTTAGGGCCAAAATAGCAAAATGAATTAAAAATTAATACTTAAATACGCCAACAAAATATACGCCATAATTACATTTGAATTCGAATTGGTGTGCATTCGACATTCTTGTAACTCGGCTAATAGCAGTTATTCCTCTTATTGGAATCGTGCAAATTTTCAAAATCTACTCACGTGTGGAATTCTGCCAGTTAATGAGCCACCACAGCGAGAGTCCGCCTGAAAATTGGATATTGTCGCTAATGGCGTTTTCAATTCAATTCAGCTGAATGCTGTTCCCCGCGGACGACTCGGCCAGAAGTTTTTTGGGGACACTCGACCGTGTGAACCCAGCATGTTGTACCACAAAGCAAGAGAAGTGATTCAAAAAAGGAAAATTCCGCCCAATTTGGAGCAAAATATTTAGGTGTCCAACCGCTTCACCGTTGAAACAGGTGAATACCTGCTGGTACCTTCCACCAACAAGCGGGGAGATCTGTGCCAATTTGCCGTGCGTGTCTTTGCCTCCAACCCGATTTTCGCCAATCCGCTTCTCTAGTATTTATTCACCACAAAAACGGGTCCACAAAAACACCATTCAATTCCATTCTCTGCGAACTTCTTCTCCACAGTTCGATTGGTCTCATTTGCTCCATAACTATTTATGTTTTACTCATCTCAGAGGTGGAACATGGAATCATGACCTTTGCTTGAATTTGTCTTGATTGGATAAAATTTTTGAAAATATCGAAAGTGGGTTGGGTACAACTCGTATAATCTCAACTCGTATAATCCAAACTCGTATAAGCCCAACTCGTATAATCCGAAGTCGTATAAGGGGGAAATTGGACAACTCGTATAAAATTAATTAAATTTTGTGTTTTAATGTTTATTTACAAAATAAAATTAAAATAAAGCTGTTTAAATGCTAAATAAAATTAAAATAAATGAGGAAAAAAAATTAATGCCGAACATAATGGGCACATTGCGACAGGAAATCGTCCGGAAGATGGTCATTATTTTGTCCAAGGACATTCAGAAGACGCTCATTGGCCTGGCGATATTCTCGACGAGTGTAGAGTGGGGGCTCTTCACCGGAATCCAATTTCACACATACCGCATTGGCGCGCACATTCTCCTCGAGCAAACCTTCAATAAATGTGAAAAAAGTGGGATGGGGGGAAGTGAATGTCATCTTGAGCTTTGAGTGCCAGCTCTCCACGGAATTTGTTGTGCGTGGCAGGTCCAGAAGGGTCACATTTGAATTGTCAGCATGTGTGTTGAAGCGAGGGCCAATATCTGGCATTTCGCAAAAAGCAAGAGCGGAAAACTTTTTTAAGGCTAATTCATAATCGGGCTCTTGGCCATATCGCACAGACAGTCCCAGCTCCTGAATCTTGCGCCAATGGCACTGAGAAAAGTGAAACAAGCACCCATGGAGATTGGCATTTGGCATTTTCGCCCGAAAGGCCAGTTCGGCAGCCTTTTCGAAGTCGATTGTGATGGTCGTGGGACTGCCTGGGCAACTCTCGGGTCTGGATTTGCGTCAATTTTGTCCATCAGCAGCTGAAGCATTCTCTCATAAGTCTGACGGGTCTTGTTGGGCAGAAGGGCGATCACAAATGGCACCACACGTCCCGAATAAAGGCCATGAATTGAATATATCTAAATTTCAGAAAAATCAACCAAGAACACTATCCACTGGGCCACAAAATTTTTTTCGATATTTCGTCAAAACCTGGAAGATGATCTCTGGTGCCGACCGAAATGTTCCGTCGGCAAGCCAATGTTCGCACCGTGCAAGCCTTCTCAAGTCGGTATTGGATGCCAGGATGATGATGCGTTCGTCATCTTCAGAGCCGGTGTCAATCAGGACAAAATCTTCGGGTGTGGCCGTTCGCGTCTGGCGAAGTTCATCTGGGAAGTAGACGTCTTCCAATGCGTGTGGAATGTCGAGATGCAGCCCTTGTTGTTTGCGCTTTCTGCCAACTGTCTTCTCCAGCGTCCTGACTTTTGGGAGGCTTGCAATCACTTCATTTGGCACTCCGACAAGTGCATGGTTGACGATTGTTCTTGGTGCATCCCTTGTTTGTAATGCCGCCTCGCAAATGTTGGTCGTCACTTCCGCAGCTCGTACCTGAATTGCGGAGGGGGTGCATGTGTGTTCACCTGTGAGGCGAAAAGTCGCCAAGTCATTCTCTGTGGTGGTCGCTCGCCCTGGGCATTTCAGAGCCGTCTTCTGCTTGTCGCAAATCCAGTAGACCGTGCCGTTGTTCCGGTTGGAGCCATTCTTCTGGTACATGAAGCCATCGTACGCCAATTTGTCCTTGCCGCGTTGTGATTTGACAAACGTTGGCGCCATCCTAAATGCGTGAAATTTGGGTTATTCTTACCTTTATGAAGTTGCAATCTGAAAAGAATGAGGAAAACAAAGCAAATCTGCCCCTTTTATGCACACGTACTTCGAGTCGCTGTTGCTGATTATTGACAGAGTTGACACCAATGTGTCATCCACCCATCGCCCTATCCACATGTCACGCCGCCCGCACCCGTGTCTTCATTGTTAACGGGTCAGTGATTATAGGCCGAGTTGTCTTGACCCCCACCGTATCAATCAAAATAGCAAAAATAAATAATTAAATAAAATATTTATACGAGTTGTCCAATTTCCCCCTTATACGACTTCGGATTATACGTGTTGGGCTTATACGAGTTGGGGTTATACGAGTTGGGATTATACGAGGTGCTAGCGCCAATTTCCTGTCACGCCTGCTGGCCAATGTCCGCTATTTCCGCTGCACTCAAATGCCGCATCCAACAACAACACTGACGCTTACCAGTGCGGACTGCCTAGACTACAGCCCCACATCCCTGTGGTGGTCAAATGGCTGCACACACCCACATTGGATGGACACCAGAAGATGGCAGACTTGACCATTTGTTTCATGTCCGATCTGGTCGAGCTGCTCAGCCAAGCGGAGCAGGTACCCCGGAAGGCATTGCCTTGGTGTTGAGTCATTGGTCAAAAATTTCAAAATGGGCATTAGTAAAATTGGGTCAAAATTGGCCAGTTGGGCGCCAGATTTTTTATCTCTCGAAGGAAGGCATTCTAACAATGACCTTGGTATCATTTGATAGCTAAAACTTAGGGCTATCTGAACAAAAAGATTTGGACTCGATTGATCTGACTACTCCAGAGTTATGGCCAAATACTTACCACAATTAATACACCATTGTGTGCCCCATGGGTCGCTTGAATTGACGCATATTTCTTTCAGCAGTTCTTCCTGCTCAACTCAGCTCCCATTGCGTATTGTGTGCGCATCAATTCACAGGAACTGCCAGTTGGTGACCAAATCGTGTTGCCGTTCACCGCTCTCCACAACGAGTGCACGGGCGAAGTGCTCACGCTGCGCCAGCACAGCGAGCCCCACAAACTCAAATTGGTGCTACGCCGTCGCAGCTGCGCGTCCTCCTCTTCAACAGAAGACGCAAATGCTCAATACGAAGACGACGAGACGGAACTGTTACGCGAAATGAAGGGAGAATTTTCGAATTCACGCAATAAATTGATGGTATATGTGAAAGAAATGCGGTCAGTTTTTTTGCACAAGTTTAAGCGTAATTTGGTTGTTTAAGCGAAATTGCTGAGGTACCAAATTTTGGCTTCGATTTGGAATCTGTGCATAAGCGGAAAGGCGGCGAAGACAATGGGCCAGGGCCGAACAGTGCGTAGGAAACCAAAACTGGGCAAAATGGAAGTGTGGATCAATTAAACACTTTGTTTTTTCGTTTTGTTATGATGTTGTCCCATTTCTTTCAATAAAATACAGATGAATACCAAGCCCCAACACAATCCATCCCAGTTCACAGAGTGCTCCGAGCAAATTTTCCAAACAATTCAAATTGGGCAATCTGAGTCTGCACTCTGCAGTTTGATTGGTGCGATTGTAGGTGTATGTATTTTATCTTCTCTGTCATAATCATAAGTCAAGCCTTCAGCAACTAACTGTTTTGATTCTGATGGTTCATCTTCATTTAAACCAGAAATAATGTGTTAAAATAACATTTTTATATTTATAATTTGCACTTTTGACACAACAGATAAGTATTACCATTTCGATATTAAAATTTAACTTGCAATATAATATGATTGTGACTTGGCGGCCCAAAATGCGATGCGCGGACACCAGCTGCGGATTGGAATTTGTGGATGCGGAGCAATATCGACGACACTGCATTCAGCACATCGAGGTCAACATTGCAGCCGCAAGTGCAGAGCGGAAAATGCAAGTGCAGTGAACAGCGTATTTCGAATGCCACGTCCTGTTCAGAGTTTTGCCCGCTGAAACAATTGCCGATGTTTTTGAGCGTTGTGGCCCTGCTGCACTCAAAGAGCGCCTTTGCTTCACTCGGCGCCTGTTCCACGCCATTGCCCGACCGCTGATCGATGGGCCCAAGGGACGCATTTTGCCTGCAATGGCTTTCATGAGAACTGCGGGAGACAACGCTGTTCTGATCAAAGAGCATGGCAAGGGCCATCAGAGGCTGCCCATTGCGGAAGTGGCTCCGCCCAAAAGTGTGGTCGGCTTCTCGCAGATTGTGTTGAAGTCCGTTTCTGTTGTAATCTCCCATTTTGCATTTTACCAACAAATTTACAGCTACTTCGACACCAAAGTGCTCACCTTTATACTACGGTCACATAGGAGCGGATTCCGCCCCGCTAGGCGGAATCCGCCAGGCGGATTCAAATTTGTTGGTCAGATAGAAGCGGATTCCGCCCGAGCGGAATCCGCTAGGCGGATCCGCCCCGCCTCGCGTGGTCACATCGAAAGGCGGATTTTGATTGCGGAATCCGCCTGGCGGAGCGGATTCCGCCTAGGGTGATCACATTGAGGCGGATTCCGCCAGGCGGAGCCCGCTTTGCGGAATCCGCCTCCTAGGACGACGTCGTCCTAGAAAAGCGGATCCGCCAGGCGGGGAAACCTTTCCAAGGGGAATTTCAAATGATCCTTCTGCAGGGAGTGTCGAAAGATGTGTTGAAAGAGAGAGAAAAAAGAGAATCTGTTGTGATGAATCAACATTTTTGCACGATGGAAAACAGAATACAGCCGCCGGAGAACAATGAGAATGTGAAAATACGAATGCTGTTTGAAAAAGGGGAGGAGAGAGGGGGAAGAAAGCGAGTCCGGCACTGGAATTCCGGGGCTTAAAATTTTACCCGGCACTGATCAAACAATTAATCATTTTTTCGTGGGGGATAGTGCATTCCCTCTGCTGGATTATCTAATGAAACCGTTTTCCGGGACTAAAGATGGTTTATCAAAGGACAAGCGAATTTATAATTATAGGTAGATTTTTCAGCTTTCTAAAATTAAATCAGGATTTAAGAATTTCGCGAGCTAGACGGATTGTTGAAAACTCATTCGGCATTTTAGCGTGCCGCTGGAGAGTTTTGCTAAAGGTAGCAAAAAATGGCAAAAGAAAAATGTAAATTTTTTTAAATTTGAGACGATGGAGCTATCTGCGCAAAATGGGATTGCAGTTGCCAAGGAAGCCTATTGTTTGCATAATTTCACTTTGGAAGAAATGCCGAACAATTTTAATCCGAAGAATCTGGCTGATTCTGGGGATCTTGACAACGGAGAATGGCGCAGTCAAATTGTGCTACTTGAATCTGCTGATGTCTTCGTGCGTCGTCACACCAGCAGAAACAAACAGAGTGCAATAGAAATGAGAGAAAAATTAATCCGATTTTTTAACGGAGAAGGTTCTGTGCCCTGGCAAGATGGAATGATTTGATGCGCATCAAGTCTCATTTTCAAAATAAAAGTAAAAAATGCCGGAAAATCCATTTTTTGAAAAAAAAATCCGCCTGTCTATGTGACCAAGTTTGCGGGGAAAAATCCGCTTCCCGCATCCGCTTTGCGGGGCGGAAAAAAACCGCTTTTTAATCTGACCACTTCAGCGGATTTTTCCCCGCTTTCCGCAAGCGAAAGCGGGAAACGGAAAAAAATCCGCTTCCTATGTGACCACAGAAGCGGATTCCGCTTCCGCCAGGCGGATTCCGCCCCGCCAGACGGGCGCTATGTGACCTTAGTATTATGTGTGCAATTCGCCATCTGCTGTTCGACAACATTTGTTTGGAGTTCGGCGGAGAATCAGGATTATGCTGGCCAGACGAATATGAATGGGGAAAAGTGGAATACGACGACAATTGGAATGGAGGTGGTTGTAGAGCTCATTACATAGAATAGTTAGCTCGAATGCAGATGCACGCAACAGTTTGACCGTGGTGGAGCTTCTTCTGCGCGTGTTCCCGCGCCTGGAGAAGGCCATAAACGTGCTGCAGATAAACTCTTTGGATGGTATAGACGGAGCGCATTTGTTGGCCCGTCTGCTCACCAACACTGTTCGCCTATTGTGCATCAACTCTCCACTGCCTCGTTTGCAACCATTGCCGCTAACCAGTGCGGCCTGTTGCGCCTGCAGCCCATGCATCCCCGTTCTGGTCAAATGGCTGAACACGCCGGCTGAGAGTGGACACCAGAAAATGGCACATTTGTCTATTTGTCCAACCCGCATCGTGGACTTGGTCGAATTGCTCACTCAGACAAAGCAGGTACAATATAAGACAAGCAAAGGGAAAGAAACATGGTCAGAGAAAGAAAAAATCTGAATTGCCTGACAACATCTGCTGATCAGGGTCCTTCCGCCTCAACGCATGTTTGCATTTCAGCTGTTTTTGGCCGCCGCTTCGACGCCGGTTACTTTTGTTGTGGACATTTATATCTTTTTCTGGAATACGCCCGGTCGGTCGCCAAACATTGAGCTGCCCTTCGGCGCTCTCCACAGCAAGTGCACGGGCGAAGTGCTCTCGCTCCGTCAAAACAATGGGCCAAAAAACTACTATAGTAGATCAAATTTGATTTTGCGTCGTGGCAGCCGTGCCACCGTCGAGACAACAGAAACGGAGCGAAGTGACGAGGCGGAACTGTTGCAGTTTTCCATCGATGACTTGCACAATAGACTGGTGGTCAATGTCCGCCAGATGGGGTGCCAATTTTGGATTTGATTTTTTAGCATATTTCGATTTTAAGCCAAATCGACGAGTCACTTCTTTCGTTCGATTCGGAAGACGAACAAAAAGATGGGACAGACGCCGAAGGAACTGAAGACTGAACTGAGCAGTGCGGAAACCGCGGAAAGTTGTTGCCCGACATTTGCAAATATTTTTAGGAGAAAAAATTGTCAATTTTACTGTCAAAATTATTCAATTCGACAAATCTGGACAAAGTTAGGTATGCCTCGCAAAGTTAGGTATGCCTCGCTAGTCCCTACACCAACTGACGTCAGACAAGTGACATTTGGCTTGTCATAAGTTTGGCCCAAAATGATCAGATCGGGGCCCATGTCCTCAAATGTGGTTGAACGGAACGAAAACCCCAAACTGAGCAATGGCGATTAACAAATTGGCACAACACATTTTCTAAATGCCTTTAAACAACAAGCTTTCTCAATTCTCACAAAAAAGATCAAAAGATGGGTGGTCATCATCATCAATTCCTTGTTGCTCAATTTGATTTGCTTCATCGCCACCGCCGTTTGGATTCTGCTCATTATCAGAGTAATTTGCTGCGCCCTCTTCCTCTTTCGCTTTAAAGGCAAAAAGTGATTGGGCATCCTGACTAAAAAATATTAGAAACTGATGTTTTGGCCAATCCAAAATTGCGTAGATTTAACCTAATTTGGGCGACATTCAGCGCCAATTTGTTGTGTCCATTGGCCAATTGGAACAGTTGGTCGTGTCCCTCGGCCAGCCACTCCTCAACGTCACTTGTCTTGTCCTCACCAGTCCTCTCGGCACATGTTGAGACTCTGACGAAAAGGGCGAAATTGGATTGTTGTTCAAGTCAATAATGTCGATTTATGTTTAGTAATAGATATTTTCCCAAAAATTTTGCTCACTCAGGAAGAGACTTTTCTGCAACATTTTTGAGTAAACAGTTAAATTGGGAAATTTTTTCGGTCGAGAAGAAGTAGCTTTTGTCTGAAAACATTTTTTCGATAGAAACCTATAGAAGATTGATCGGATCAATTTTGGACCGAAAGACAGCCAAACAATACAATGTTTGGCACATTTATTTTATTCATTTATTCATTGCAGGATTTACCTCTCGACATTGGGACGACGACGGCACAATGCCAAATATTGGCGTTTGCATTTTTGATCGCGATCGTGTACAGTGTAGAGACGCAGCGTCAGCACTTGGCCGATGCACTCTCTATGTGCTTCCAATTATTAATAAAAAAGGAGAGTTGAAGGTTTAATGCCGAGTGAAACTCTCTATTACACAGGTTGAAGGGGTGAATTTATTTAGGAGGAAGGGGATATGCGCCGATGGGAATCGAACCCACCACACAACGCGAATTAAAACTATGAATCCGTTCAATGCTTTCCTTCCAACCGCATTTCGCAGTGATTATTTGACTCTCATCAGCTCTCAGAATCTCTTCTTTTTCGGACTCAAAGTGCAATAGAGCCCGCCCTTTCCGGGGCATTTCAATGACATCAAATTCAAGTCCTAACTTTTGAGCTTTAACCAACACAATTTTGTCCTTTTGTCCGTTCAAATTCTTTGACTGTTCACCTGTCGTGCCCGCACAATCAGCTCTGTCAAGTCGTCCAGGTTGGCGAAAATCTTCAAGCTGGCCATTTTTCGTTGCCCATCCTCCGTGGGCGTGTGCAGCCACTCGACCAGCACCGGGATGTAGGGGCTGCAGAAGGAGGGACTGGCGGCCAGTGACAGCGTTTTTGGCGGTGGCAGTGCATAATCCAGGAGAAAATTGCGCACACTGAAAAATATATAAATCAAACAAATACTAGTGACGTCCCGAGATCGAAATTTCGGCCGAAATCGATGTTCGATATGGAATTGATCTCGGCCTCGATATCGATATTTTAAGCCTGGGATCTCGGCATTTCGAGATTCGGGATGTCTCTAACAAATACTATTTATTCCAAAAAAATCGAATTTCAATAATTGTCCAATTTTCCCGAATTCCAATTTCAAATATTCGAACCCTCGGAGTAGGTGTGCCAGCCGAACAGCGCTGATCACCACACCACTGCGGGAGCTGATCTCCAGCGTGGAAATGGCGCGCTCCGGGTGCGGGAACACGTGCAACTGGAGCAGCTCGAGCACCGCCAAACTGGGGTCTGTGGACTCGTCCGGCCAATAGCCAGATGATCCTGTGGCCAAAATTATAATGTCGTGATCCAATTGCACTTATTTTTGAAATTCTTTAAATTCGTCGGCACTTTGCCACTCACTGGACTCGTCCCGATCCCATCCGTTAAAGCCAGTGGAAATGCCAATGCCCAGGTGGATGCCGTCCAGCAGTTGGCGAACGGAGCCCAAAAATGAGTAGACTTGGGCGTCGAAATAACTGCAAATTCGAGGAAATGAATATTTAAATTGGAATAAACAGGGTTAAATGAGCCATAGCGCTAAATCGCTTTATTTCTCTGCTATAGCACGAGGGGAATGAATCCAGTGAATTCAAAATCATATGCTTGATTGGCCAAAAATATTTAAAAAATCCAAATGTTTTAAATTTTCAAATTTGGCTTTTATTTTTTGACTGAAAAGAGAATTATAGATTTTGTTGTTCACTAGATTCCTCCCATAGCGTCGAACACATTTGGACCTTTGATCAGAGGAATGCGTTCTCATTAAAGCTTAATTTTTTCCGTTGAGGCCATTCTTTTGGAATTATTATTAAAATGCTACCGCAAATCTATCAGTTGGAAGCCGACCACATTGCGGGGCGGAGGCACTTCCGCGACGGGCAGCCACTGCAGCTGACTGCGGTGTTCGTCAAATTTGTAAAGCACCGTTTCATTGCCATAAATGGCCGCAGACATAAGTGGCCCAATTAAGCGTCCATCTGGGCCATCGAGCAGTGGGCGCGCAATTTCGTGGAACTGACGTCCAGTGAGGCACACATTCTCTTCAAGCGATCGCTGGTCACAACGCGCCAACACTTCCAGCCACGCCTTCTCTGGCAAGTGTCTGAACATGGAAATCAATTAAGCCCAGGTCAAGTCATGGTGAAGGTCAGATCTAGGCACTAGATGTGTTCTTCTTCGGAATCTTGATCGTTTTGCCCAAATCTGATGGGACGGGTGGTCCGTTTAGGATCTGGCCAGTTTGAGTTAGACTGGTGTTGGGCATTGCCTGAATGGTTTGAACTACTACTGAATGAGACCGCAGATCAAATCCAGTGAGCGGGAAATTGGACACCAGGATTTTGCGAAAAATTGGGCACCAAATGTGAAATTTTCGAATAAAATTGGCTATAATTTAGGCTTAGAAATAGGCTTAAACCCTAGGTTTAGTAGGTTTAGGCTAGGCTAAGCTTAGGCTTAGACTTGCATGGGCTTGTTTAGGCTTAAGCTAAAAATTTGACATGTCATAAGGTCATAACCCAGTTCACATTTGATGCCTAAGTTGACCTAACTTAGTACTACAATAGATCAAGAAGAAGTGCATCCCCAGCACTTGACCATATTGGATAAGCACTATTATAGTTGGAGACTCACATTCGGCGCTTTGCCCTAGCGGCTGCAATGTTGGCCCAGATGTGTCCCGTGCAGTGGTCCCAATATTTCTGTTCGTCTACAAATTCGAGTCTGCAAATCCCATCCCACGCGCAGAGCATCATTAACGGTTGCGGAACATAAAAATGAATTTAAAAAAAGAGATTATAAAATAAGAAAATATATATGTAACGGTGAAAACTGAAAATCAATCGCAATTTGTAAAAATGGACAATTCTTCGGTCTTGAATATTTGTTGGCGATCAATACGAATAAGCACAGTAAACAAGTTCTTCTCTCTTTGTCAAGCTCATTCTCCGTTGTCCAATTTGATTCTCTTGGCGCAGCTCGGCCCCAGCCCATCACTCCCAAGTGAGTTGTCCTGTTGCTGCTGACGGTCTGGACCAGCTTCTTCCGAATTCGCGGGAAAAGTCGATGCTGATTCATTGATTTCGCTAAAACACCAATTTTTTGAAAATAGAAGAATTCTAGCCCAGAATTTTTGTGTGGTGAAATTCTAAAGAATGAAGTCGTCTAACCATTCTGAACAAACGAACAAAGGTTATATCGCCAAATTTAGATGCTCAGATCGAATCAATTTTAATCGATTCAGCGGTTAAATGACACTTGACACACGACAGCCTAGGCCTACTTCTGAGCCTGAATTTTAAGTCTAAAACAACCATTGGATAATAGTGCGGATCTTTGAGTTGCCTGGCCAATTTTGGCTCCATGTTTGCGCAATCGAAATATTGTAATTTTCAGAACTGACCCCATTCGAGCGACGTTCAGCATCAGCGTGTTGCGGGACCCTTTGTTGCGTGAGGCGTCCAGAAATTTTTGTTGCAATCCGAACAGTTCAGTCTGGCCAACTTTCTCCAATACGGTGGCGCCTCTGCGTCGGAACAGCATCAGAACATTGCGTAAAACGTAGTGGTTTTCCAAGAGTTCATCGTAGTAGCGCAACGTGAGCACCTCACTCGTGTGCTCGTTGTGCAGAGTGTCGAACGGCAACTCAACGCGTCGTTGTTCATTTCTATATTCTCTGTCTGGGCCTCGGAACAAACGCGAACTGATTTTCACAAAATAGGAGACGGGGGCAGAGTCGGTGGACACAAAGTGCTGAAAAAATAAAAATGCACATCTTTAGGGTTGCTTTTACTTGTCTATAATTTGAATAGTAATCGATTATTTAATCCATTGGGTACAAATAAACTTTTATTCAGAGCTAATAAAGCACATGTTTTATTTTGAAGGAAATGCTCATTTTGGCCGTTTATGGACAAAAATGGAACTGTACCTGCTGTGCCTGCGCCACCAATCCGGCCAAGTCGGCGATGCTGTCGATGTCCAGATTGGCCATCTTCTGGGCCCCATCCCCCACGGGTGAATGCAGCCATTTCGCCAGCACTCGGATGTGGGGACTGCAGTCGTAAGTCCCAATGCGTATAACACTCTTCGGCAACTTGGAGCTGTTTTCTATCAGCAAATGGCGCACATTAACCAATACAAGGGCCAACAGGTCGGCGCCGATTGAATTGTACCCAGAATAAATGCGTAGCGAAGTGATTGCTCGCCCCAGACGTGGGAACACGCGCAACAGGCACTCGAGTGTGGCCGCATTGTTTCGAGCTGCTGCCACATCTGTGGAACATTGGGACTAATTAATAATTATTATTGACTAGGCTCCAGTGCAGGTATTCACAAAGCTGTAAGGCTACATATCCGCAGCTACGGCTTTTTGTAGCCGCTACTTTCTTAGCAGATACCTAGGCAGATCTTGCAACTGTATCGATTATTTTTTCCTACTTTCCATTTAAAAGTGGAGGTGAATAATCGATCCGATAAATTCTTTTGATAACATCTATGGTACCAAAATTTTGATGAAGCTCATATTTTGGCGCCAAATATTGATCTCAATTGGAACGGAGATAAGGACCCAACTTACCTCCGATTTTGTCAGATCCATATGTGTAAAATGGCGAATGCACGTCTTGGCTTGCGCTTAGTCCCAGGAAAATATCGTCGTCCAAAAGATTGCGGACGGCGCACAAAAAAGAGAGCACTTTCGTATCGAAATATCTGCAATTTTTGGTGTTTAAGGTTTCTGATTAAAAATTCTTCTCAATTGATATTGATTCGATTGAGCCTGGGCTCTACTAAACAAAAACCAAGTCAGCCAGACTACATAGATAAGCGGTAAGTCTGATCAGCGATCAATGAAACTCGATCAAGTTCTGTCGACCAACTCGTCAGATATAATCAATAGTAAAGAGAGCACATCATTTTTAGCATTTTCACTCTTATTACCATTAGAAAATTAAAAGGGCGCCGGAAAATCGGGCAGTGGAAAGTTGGGCAGTGGAAATTTGGGCAGTGAAGCAATACAGTGCATAAGGCGTTACTGTGAATGTCAATGTCAGTTGTCCCCCTCGAAAAGGCAGTAATTACTGCTGTTTCGCGGGGTCTATTTGTTTATTAGCTTCCGGATTTTACCTGACACTGCCCAAATTTCCGTCACTGCCCAACCTTCCACTGCCCGATTTTCCGGGAGCCAAATTAAAAGCATACCTCAATTCGATTGATCTGAAGCCACCCATCATGTTGGAGGGTGGTGCCAATTCCGCAATGGGCAATTTCACCAGCCGACTCTCCCCTTTGCCATTTTTCCAGTGTCTGATCGAAGCAACGTGTTTTCCATCTTTCTCTTCCAAAAATGTCAATTCGGGCAGAATGCGTTCCGTTGTGCGCTCGAGAATCGGTCTCGAAATCGCATGGAACAGGCGCCGAGTGAGGCAAATCTCTGCCAACGCTTTCGGGCCACACCTGATGAGCACTTCTGTCCATGTCTCGGCCGGGAGATGTCTGCAAAATTGCAATTCATTTATACTCAGAATTTTTGTTACTTCTGCCTAGTCCTTGATCCAACCAATTCCAATGGGACCTCCAATTTTTGGCCTATTACTTATTAGACTTAGACTCACATTGGCCGCCTTTCTCGTGCGGCCTCAATGCTGGCCTCGATGTGCGCGATGCAGTGGCGCCGAAATTCCTCTGCGTCCTCGAACTCTTGTTCGCATTCCCGCGAGATGCAACGCATTCTCCTCGAATCTCTAAAGAGGTCTTAAAATGTGAAATCAGCTGAAATTGAAAAGCCAAAGGGATTTTTGCTTTTTTTTGTATGAAAGGTAAAAAATGGGGCTCGAATTCCTAAAATGACAGCCAATGGAGAATGGATATGTTGAGGTCATCGCGACAGGAATGGACGCGAGTGACATCTATGGGCTGATGAGTGACTGAGAGTTGAGACTAGACGCTGGACAGAGAGAAGGGAAATGCCAACCAACTCAACAGCAGAGGGGCACCAGCGCTCACAAACTCACAATGCGCTGCTGCTAACTGCTATTGATTGTTTGCGCGCCACAAATTTGAATTCAAATTTTCTTGGTTCGACCCTTCGACCATTTAGTGGAATTTTTGGCCAATCAAGGCTCTCATTTATCATAAATATATGTAGAGCAGTTTGATTTGGGCTATTAAAATGAAAATAAAAATATGTAAAATTAAACATTTATTATTGTACCTCCTGTATTCTGTTCCTGTTCCATTCTATGCCAAAAGAATGTGTCTTCTTCTTTCGTTTTTCATGATCCTTATTATCCCCAGGTGCAGTAGCAAATGCAACTAGAGGCACGTCGAGACGGAATCAGGATCGGGAATAGCGCAGCAGGCCTGATTGGCGTATCGGGGATCAGCAGCGCCGTGCTCGGGTCGCGTTCCCACCAGTTCAGGGGTCTGAATTCAAAACGAACAATTATTGTCATTTTCAAATGATCAAGCGGAGAGGAATGCCTATTTATGCACACATAATGTGCCAATTTTGGTGGGGAAGCTCTCGGTGATGAACGTTTCAGCGCCAGAGTGTTTGATGGAACATAGGTAACTCGAAAATGAACGAAGCTAAGTCAATAGAGTTCTCGCACTCATTTGATAGATCTGAATATTTATTATGGAAGATCTAAAAATGGTTTCACGATTGAATTGCTTGGTCCAACTGCGGACAGTTATGGCCAAATAACTCTAGGAAATTTGCCGATTTTCCCAAACATTTTGTCATAGCTTTGTCAAGCTGAGGCAGCAGGGGAGATGAAAAGGCCAATGTATAGATCACACTGTGAGCTTTTCCAATGACATTCGCTTCACATTCTTAGCCCTAAATTTGGCCGAGTTATGGCCCCACACAATGGCACTGAAACGTTCAACATTTAAATGTGCCTGTTTTCCAATTTTGCTAGGCACTCTTCTCACTTTTAATATTTTATTTGAATTTTAATTTAATTCTTAAAAATGCTTCAATTGATTTTCGCCCTTCTGCCCACCCTCTGCGTGTGGGAGCCGCCGTGGTGCCCTGCTGTTGCTGCTGGTTGTTCGGGTTCGCGTTGGCCGTCCAACTCTGGCTCCCGGTCAGGGTGGGCACACTGGACTGGATCTGCGGCAGACTGGGGTTGGCCAGCCGCGACGTGGTGGTGGTGGTGCGGACCCCGTTGCGGACGGTCGTTGTGGTCGAACTGCTCCACGTCCACGAGGTCCGCCCCGGCGACAGTGTGATCGGCTGCCTATAGTAGCAATTGGGAAAAGAAATATGTAAAGTTGTAAAGTGCCAATTGAGGGCGCCAAAATTTGGCCTATTATTTAAATGCGCAAAATGTGACACAAAATTTAATTGAATTTAAATTTGATTTAATAATTGATTTAATTGACAATAATTATTAATTAATTCAATTTCTAATCAATTTATTAAAATTTGACATTAATAAAAATTAATGAAATTGACATAAAATTTATGTATTTGAATTTAAATTTAATTTAAAGACAGTGATAAAAATTATTTAATAGAATTTTTAAAATTGAAAATTTATTGATAACGGACTCTCAATTACCCGTTGTTGGTGATTGTCTGGCTCCATTGGGTGGGCGGAGTGCCCGTCGTTGAGCTCCACGAGAACGTGGTCTGCCCAGTCGGAATTGTGATCGGCTGGGCCCTGCGAAGCCAAAATCAGAGGGACTCCATCACAGCTTCGGGTCTAATCAATTTAATGTGGAAATTAAAAACATTAAATAAATAATATCATCAAAATGGCTTTGGTGGAAAATGATTTTTTTTTAATTGAATTTATAATAAAATTTATTTTTAATTAAATTTGTTTTTTAAATTTAGAGTTGACAAGTCCAAAGCACATGCAATTGTTGAATTTTGCCTCCTTCATCACCCTGTGTTGTCGATCACTTGGGACCAGGTGAAGGGGACTCCTCCAGTGGGAGGATTGTACGTCGTTTGGGCATTGAGTGTTGCTGCGTCCACCGGGCAGGGCACTTCAACCAATATTGTGAGGCATAGAAGTGCAGCGATTTTGAGCAATTTGGCCATTTCAGGCAAATGACGCCGATTCAATTTAATTTGTTTAACGTTTGAAGTCTGTTTGAGTGCCCAATTTGCAGGTTTAAATTGGAAAATGGGCTCAAATTGCGCTGTCCAAACAAACGCTGATATTATATTGGTGGTGACGTTAGTTCATTCAAAGTAAAACCAGTTGCAGTAAATTGAAGCAAACGAAAAAAATTAAATTGAAATTGCAATTGCAATTGCTTCGTAAAATTTGCGGTGCTAGGACGTTTTCAAAAAAACGCCAAATTCCATTTCAACAACCAGCAAAATATTCATTTTGGCAGGTAAGTTTAGTTTAAAATCTTAGCTTAATCTTAGTACCTAGGTAAATCATATGTTTTGGCATTTGAATTCGAGATTCGACTACAAATCGCATTTGACAGATAGAACGGATCGCTTTAATTTGGCCGCACTCCAGTGCCTTTTGCGTGTGTTTCCACGTCTAGAGCGGGCCATCACCTCACTTAGCATTCATGCTGAGAGCAACCAATTGATCAGCGCTGACCTGCTGGTCCGTTTGCTCACAAATGTGCGACATTTGCGCATCGATAACCCTCCCACCAATGCCTGAATCGATGTCACTGACTGGGGCCTACTCGTGCAATTGCAGCCCCTACGTTGCTGTTCTGGTCAAATGGATGCACACACCCACAGAGGACGGACACCAAAAGATGGCCAGTCTGAACATCGGCAGTGCCGAGAACTTGACAGAACTGCTGAAACAGGCACAACAGGTATCCACATAAAGTGGGGTGATTTATTTCCTTTCACATTCATTCTAAGAAATTTGATACAAACTTTCATAACAATTTGGGCTTCCGGATTTCAGCACTTTTTGTCGGCCAACATTCCGGAAAATTCGCAACGAGCGCACCGGAGAAGTGCTCTCGTTGCGCCACTGCAGAGAGATTGTCTTCAACGATGGCGGCGGGAGTGTGAACCAACACAATTTTGTGCTGTTCCGGCGCAACTGTGCCACTCCGCCCACGGAGGAGAGTGAACAGGCGGAAGTGCGCGCAATGCGAAAGACACTTCGGCGGGCATTATTCTCGACCACTGAAGAGTTGTCGCGCAACAAACTGGTACTGAATGTGGCCCAAATGAGGTCGTTTTGGGGGAATTTGGCTGTTTCAAAATAGTAATTTTGGATTTTTAGCCCAATCGATGGGTCATTTTTCCCCCGGTCCCAGGAGACGAATGTATGGAAGAGACAGAAGAGTGCGAAAGCGGGACCGAGCGGAGCAAAGAAAATCAGACTGGAGAGTGACGATAGCTGATTTAAACATTTATCTTTGTTGTGCTACCAAGAGCGAACAGTTACTATTATATAATCGCTTATTTGGATTGAAAATAAAATCTAATGCTCAACTAGCTCGGAGCTATCGGATCTATTCATTCGGAATCTATTTTGGGAGTTGCATTCATTCTATGGATTGGAATTGATATTTTGTCATAATGCCAGGTTCTTCTGTTTATTTGATTTAAAGTATCATCAATACCTACTACAATCCTTAAAATTTGTGGTCATGTTGAAGCCTTGAAACTTGAAAATGTCGCCTTGATGACTGGACAAATTCAGACAATCGGCCTTCAATCGGAAAAAAGCGAACGTTGGACACAGCCATGCCGTTGAGAGACTACCTACCTAGCTGATTGAAATGGGCGCCAATTGCTGCTGCTGATGTTGGTGTTGTGAAGATGCCTGATTTTGCGAGGACAAAATGTACGCCCTCCTCATCAGGTTGTTGTCGTTGTTGGCGACCAACAAGGCATTTCCAAGAGGAACAACCGCTGCGCTGGTCTGCTGTCCCCAGCAGAAGCAGTGTCTGTACGCGGCACGGTACTCTTTGCTTAAATTGAATTTGGACAGATTAGGTAAATGTACTTGTGCAAACCTGGTGCAAATCAGAATGGGGGCGCAGGCCGCGTAAGCGCCCAAATCGAGATAGTAGGCGGGAACAATGGCAAAATATTCAATGTTCAGTGGGTCACTGAACGCTATCGGCAAGTGCGGCACAATGTACTGGGTCCACGCAATGACCTGTTGCGGCAAAAGGGAATTGGATCGATTGCCTTTTGGAGTGGGCACCAGAATAAAGCAGATCAGCGAGACGCAGAGGAGTACGCTCAAAGACCTCAGCAGCTGCTTTGTGCTGGCAGAGGCAGAACCTGAAGAAGAACTGAATCACAGAGACAACAGTAAAACAGTCAGAGTTAACAGTTAAAACACACAATTCCCCTTTTACTCATGTCCAGTTCTATAGTTCACTAAAAGGCCCAACTGAAGTCCCCATGATCGGACAAGTTTACGTAAAAGATTTGTCCAACAGCAACAGTTTTGCTTCTCTTCATTAACTGTCTGATTTTTATGTAGTTAAAAAGCTTAGCTTGATCAGGCTAAATTGATCTCGTCATTCAATTTGATTGAACTGTCTCATCGATTTTGTTTTATTTGACCATTCGATCAAATCTGCTGCCTATCAGATGTGAGACCGGTTGTGCCTAGTGCAAATTGGGGTTGGCTCCAAACCCAGAGTGTTTTGACCTTTTGGTTGTTTGAAGACCATGATCAGCCAGATCAGTGCGTAGCAAACAAACTCGCCGCAGTAGACCGCGAATGCCGTCATGTTCGCTGTTTGGACCAGCGCGGGCGAGGGCGCAGTCAGATCACTCATTGTGCAGCCGACCATTCTGTGGAATATATGTCCCAACAAATGGCCCCCATTTGATCCCACTGTTCGGATGCACTCATTGCGGCGGAGTAAACAAAGCAAATGAATATGCTGGCGTGCACATTGAAGTACCCGAGGATGGCCACCAATAGGCGTTTGCCGTTCATTTTGTACCTAGACGTGACCACAAGAGTTGGAGCTTTTTGATTATAGACAATTTTTACTTAGTACGACCAAAATAAAATATTTTATATGTTTCTTTGGAGCCAAATAGTTGTTTTTTAATGAAATTTCCGTCCTCAATTTTTCAGCTTAAAACTCGATTCAAAAGGTTTCAGGTTTCAGCTTAAAACTCGACTCAAAATCCATTGAAAAAGGTCATGAATCCCGAGCTGGAACAGACCAGACTGGGCATATCACTGCGAACAGACGCTCCAGGCCGATGGCCAGCTGGCCAAGTGTGGCGAAGCAGGCGAAGTACATCGGGAGGGCCAGCAGTGCGAGGCAATTGCCCAACGGGATCTGGTTGACGCCGGAGCGGAGCAGTGCCGGCTTCACGCAATAGCCGGCCAAGTAGATTGCGGCAGAGCCCGCGTAGACGGCGATCAGCACGTTGCAGGGGCCGTGCAGCCGTTTGCTGCGCACCGTCACGTGGACCAGACTCGCGTTCAGGCAGACGCCCGCAACGCAGAGCAGCCCAATGCCGGAGTAGAGCCACACAAGGGGGGCGGGGAAATGCTGAAATGGCACCTGAGAATCCAAAATTGGACTCTTCATTTGACGATTATGCCCCCCCTGATCCCGATTTTGTTTTGAAATTGTATCTTATTTATAACCTCAATTTGGTCGGCAAATGTAATGGCCATGAGGGTTGTTTGTTCGCCATCTTGCCACAATTTGTTGTGCACTCTTGTTGAGTTCATGACAATTTTCGGAACACAGACATTTCAGATTTAGAGAAACAAGAGAACTCACAAAATAAATTTTCGAATGTTTTCCATCCATTCAAATAAATTTAGTTTTGGCTCGTTCAATTACTTAATACGTTAAAAGTTAACAGAAACCCACCAGGGGCGGATGATCGCGTTGCGTAGAGGAGTTGGCCTGCATTTCTCCGTTTTTCGGCGTCGAGTCCAAACTGCGGCGTGCAGAAATGATTTATTAGTTATTACTTATTATATTTACGTACCGTTTTTGTTGAGGTTGTGTCAGATGTGTGAAATACCCAAATGTCGTGTACGCTTTTTCCATCATTAAATGGCCAACGCGACACGGCACAGAGCGTGTAGACCCCCTCCTCTTCATTATTTTGGACAAAAAACTCCCCTATTGTCAGTCATATTCTTATCAAAATATTCCGCACCAGTAGTTTGAATCAGTGAATGGGGTTGTATCTGTCTTCGACAGAGCGCAGACAGAGCGCAAATAAACATCGCCCGTTTTGTTTTTCCCTCCCAGCAGAACGTTAATCCCGCTCATCTGCCCGTTCCCCCTCCTTGGCGCGACCGTTGCATCTCGTCCGCTGATCACCACTTCGCTGACCCCCCCCCCTGACCGACCGTCCGCCGACTGGGCCTCGCTCTCGACTGCCCACGACCGTCCATCTCGCCTGCCGACCGCCCACTCCGTTGACCAACCGCCCAATCCGCCGGCCGGCCCCCACTCCCGACTGCCGCCGACCGCCCACTCCGCTGACCACCTAAAAAGAACGGCTCGGACGCCCCAAAAGCGATGCACCCTCCACACATTCACACAGTACAGACCCACTGACACACTCTCATACTCAATGGTTCACAACTTTCTTCAACTGGATAAAGCCCTTTCCAACAATCCCCCCTGTTTGTCGTCAACAGTATCGAAATGAGAAAACAGAAAAGGATTTGGCCATTTCGAATGGCAATGTGGACGGAAGTCCAACCAGACAACTTACAAAATGATTGTTTAATGATGAATGACAACTCCAATTGAATCAAATTGTCCACTCCCTTCTCTCCTTCTCACTCCCATAATTATTAATTAGATACAGTTTTTGTCGTGGTTTTGCCCAGGAAACGTGTAAATTCATTGAACAACAAATATCAACCGTTTGGCCAATTTCCAGTCAAACCCAATGCAGTGCATCGGCAACTGAGCAATGTTGTTTCTCTTTTCTGCTTTTTGGCCGAAGGCAACTCGCTCAAACAATCCTCCTTCCGCACAATCTCCATTTTTAGGCGTCGTCCAACCATTTACTTTAGAACGAACAGAGGGCAATTGCCCTTTCCTGAATTCAAATCATTTCCATAGTTTTTTATAGTGCCCAATGACGAAAGTGGAACCGATAATAATGCAGTGTCCGTGGAGTGGTTGCGGACTGGAGTTGGGGATGCGGAGGAATATCGCCTCCACTGCACTGGGCACATCAGGGCCACTGTTGCGGCCGCGTTGGCACTACACAAAATGTGGGTTGGAAAATATCGAAATATCTACGTTTCATTTAATAATAGAAGAAAGTACGACTCATGTTTGCACTTAGAGCAAGTCTATTAAAGAATTGCCTTTTCAAAACAAATGGAATTAAATGAACGATTCATGTCCACTTTCTGCAGACATCTGCCCGCCGAAACATGGGCAGGAGTGCTGCCGAGTTGTGGCCTGCAGTCATTGGGAGAACGAGTCAGCCTCACCCGGCGCCAGTTCCACGCAATTGCGCGCCCACTGATTGATGGCCCCAAAGGACGTGTGTTGCCAAAAATGGCATTTTTAGCTGAAAATGACAATAACCGTCTCACTTTGATGAGACACAGCGAAAACGGTGGAGTTGGAGTTAATCGGCTGGTGGAAGTGCCCGTTGCGGAAGTGCCCCCGCCCCAGAGTGTGGTCGGCTTCTCACAGATTGTGCTCAGGCATTTTAACTGGACGACAACAATCTTTTCCACTCCTTTTCCAGGCGTTTCAACGCAAAAGTGCTCTCATTTCTGGGCACCATCCGCCATCTCCCCAGCGATGTTCGGCTGGTGATCGACTACTATTCACACTGTCTGGTGGACTGGTCTGCAGCGGACCGGCAGCGCCAGTACAAGTGGAATTGCTGTGGGAATGTTTAGTATTTATGGTCGTTATTCTAGGAGCCGGCCGATAAACTTTAAAATAACCCTTCAACTGAGCCGAATTGAACAGGCACCTTTCAAAGTACTGTGTTTGAGGGGCCATAACTCGGCCAAATTAAGGCTAAGAATTTGAATGAGAAAAGTGTGCCCTATCCTTTGGCCTATTCATCTCCCCAGTAGTGTCTCAGCCTTGACAAAGTTTGGTAAAATGTTTGGGAAAATCGGCAAATTTCCGAGTTTTTTTGGCCATAACTTGTCCGCAGTTAGCTATTCAATAGGTCGAAGAACTCTGTCCTGGCTTAGGCCCGTCAAACAACTGGCACGTGGTACCAAATTATGTAACCGTTTAGTCGAATGGCAAAAATAGAAATGGAATTCGCCTCAAATAATTATGGACGGCCGACTCCCAGAAAAGGACCATGATATTAGCTACAGCAGAGACGACGTTTAATGGTCTACTGGTTGTTGGCCACACTTTGACAGGCAGATCAAATCCCCACTCTCTGGCTGCACTCCAGTGTCTGTTGCGTGTGTTCCCGCGTCTAGGGCGGTCCATCACCGCACTCTGCCTTTTTAATTCAACCATCGGCGTGGAGTTGCTGGCCGCCCGTCTGCTCACCACCAATAGTAGTGTTCGCCATTTGTGCATCTACTCTCCACCGCCTGCGCCCCAATCGTTGTTTATCACCGAATCCAACTTGCACACAGCCAGCGTTCAATTGCCGTTCCGCACTCTGCACAACGAGCGCACTGGCGAGATGCTCACAATGCACCATTTTGTATTAGACCGCGGGTCAATTGCCCAAAACTACGTTTGGTCTCGCGAAATGCTGCTCATTCATCGCCGCGCGTCCACCACACCAACCGACCAAGATGGGTCGGCGGCCGAAATGGACGCAGTGCAGGAGACATTTTTGCGCGCACTGTTCTCATACGAATCACGCAACGAATTGGTGTTGAACATCAATGAAATAGAGTAGCAATTTTGGGCATGGATTAATTCGGGAAATTGACATTTTTCAGTGAGATCGATGAATCGCTTTATCCCGCGGATTCGGGCGATGAGCAGCCGTTGGACGGAGAAGCAGACGCGAATGTGCCGGGACCGAGCAGTGCGAAGTGAGCGAAACTGGACAGTGTCGAATGAAGTTGGGCAAAAACAATTTAATATAACAATTCTGAGGAAAACAATTTTGGAAAGTTTTTGGACGGAAAAAAAGGTTTGCGATTTAGTAATTGTTGCATTTTTTGTTCTGACAACACCACTTTTTTGTTTGGCGAATACTATTAAATATTGATACAACAATTGAATAAATCAAGCAATACTGAATCGACCATTTTGCCGAAAACGGAAATGAATCCCGATAGACTTCTTTTTTGGGTCTGATTAGTGTTTTATTTTCGTGGAAACAGACACACCTAGGGTTGCCTAGTTACTTATATTAACGCTTAATTGTGTTTAGTTTCTTCAGAGTTTTAGAGAAATGCTAATTTGTTTGTCTGAAGAATTGGGGGAATTTAATTATTCGGCCCAAAACCATTTAATAATGGAGAGATTTAAAACCACGAAATGCGCAAAAAGGTTGGAGAGACTGCTCCAATTTTGGCGCTGATCTACTATTGGAAAGTGTAGTCAATTAAATGCCAAATCCAAAATGGCTCTGGAGGACTTACCTCAGTTGGCATGAAAGACACGCAAATATCCGGTCATGAGCATTTTTTTCCAGTCAATTTCTGAGACGCGTCACGCAAATAGTGCCATTTCTGAAAAGTGGCATTTGAGCACTCTTTCATCTCACACATTTACTTTTCAGCGCCAACTTCAGTTCCAACTCGTGAGAAAAAGTGTGGCATTTTTTGCATTCAGACGGCACTAAATTTTGTACTTTCCCATTTTCGGAGAAAATCCAACGGAGGAGTGGAGGGAGGAATTGGCGCAATAAAAGGGAGAGAGGAGACTCGCAAAATTGCGCATTTCTTTAATTTTGTGGACCAACAACTGCCCACCAAAATGGCCAACTCAAGCACCTTCTCTGTCGACGACGCCAACAAACATGGCCTTTACGTACTGCAAAAGGTCTGACAAAAAATTCAGAAAAAATAACTAAAGTGATTAATGCCCCCTTCGATTGATTAGTTCGTCATCATAAGTTGATATTAAAACACATTTCCAAATATTACACAATACTTTTACAAATCGCTTTGAAATTTTCAAAATAATCATTAAAAACTCCAATGGGAGCTGAATTGACAGATAAACGTGAAAATCAACCCTTTTCCTTTTATTATAGGAAATTTTTATTTCTCGAGATCCCCAATTTGTGTGAAAATGTGAATCCCTCAACAGCCGTTTTGATTTGATTTCTATTTTCCAACTCCCCAGATCTACGAGTCGTACAATGGCACCGGGTTTTCGGCCTCGCTGGTGGCCTTCTATTCGCCCACACTGGTGATCTCGTTGGCCGGCATTGTGCTGAACGCCAGTCTCATCTACGTGAACTGGAAGTGCAGGTAGAGAGCCAATTTTGAGTTTCTTGGGTAACCGACTTTTGTAGGTCCGATTTCTTTAATTTTTTAAAAATGCTTTTCTCCGTTCGCTAAAGAGCGAGGATCGATTGATATAATAAACCGGGTGATTTAAAATTGGAACTATTGTTCGTTTCCTATTAGCATTTCCCCATTTCCGCATTTTTCTCTCTCATCTTTTACTCTTAAACTCGGGAATAGGACAAACTATCTACTGACAAATTATCTACCCAACCCAAATGGACAAACTATCTACTTGGAAAATTATCTACCCAATTCAGGTGGACAATTATCTACCAAATTTAAACGTATCGCATAAAGCCAAG
Source organism: Radopholus similis (assembly GCA_013357305.1). Taxonomy (NCBI): domain Eukaryota; kingdom Metazoa; phylum Nematoda; class Chromadorea; order Rhabditida; family Pratylenchidae; genus Radopholus; species Radopholus similis. Next base: position 2,692 of record VAHH01000504.1, on the reverse strand, counting down.
CATGCCACAGGATCGGGAGGGGGACATAACAACAGTAACACACTCAACTTTGTCAGAAATGGTCAGAATTTGTCCATTTGGGTTGGGTAGATAATTTGTCCTCTACCCTTCAACTCTTCATCACCATTTAATTTTCTTCTGTTTTTTATTTCTTTTAACGTAGTGTCGTTATTTTCCTCTTCTTCTTTCCCATTTTCCAATTCTTTTCCTTCTTAGGTCTTAATTTCCTCTTGAATTCTAAGCCCTAATTTTTATGTGAGGTTATTAATACTAATAACCGGTTACCACGCGTTTCACTTGAATTTTATGTTTGGACTTTATATTGGTTTTTAATAGTTTTCATTTTGAGTCTCCATTTTGCCCCATTTCCAACCAATTTCCCGTGCAGGTCCACCCTGTGCAACTCGTTCAACGTGCTCATCTGCGTGGAGTCGCTGTCTGCGGCCCTGCTCCAGTACTCCTACGCACTGCCCTTCCTCATCGCCCTGTGCGGCCGCAATCTGGTCCCGGCCCGCCTCTGCTTCCTCGCCTCCTGGCCAGGCCTCTTCGGCGGAAGTGTGCAGAGCTTCATTATGTTCTGCATCAGCCTGGAGCGACTCCACTGCATTTTGTTCCCGCAGTGGTGAAACATTGGGAACCAGTGAATTCACAAAACTGTTGTTCAGGAATGGAGGCTCACACAGAACCAAAATGTACTTGGTTCTGGTCAATGTGATCGCCGTTTTGCTCGGCTCACTTCTGCTGGGAGTTGCATACGTGGGCATAGTGGATCAGTTCAGCGACAGGTGAACACCTGGATCGTGCTAGGCCGATAGAATAAATGCAAAATTAATAGCAAAATAAGATTTTTACTGGCTAAAGGATCTTGATCAGCCAATTACTTTATAATTTGATCTCATCGTCTGATCATCACTTGATCTGTTTGACGTTGGCATCAGATCCAAAATGATTTACACATAACCTGATCTGGTTAACCAAATCTTGATTGATCGATCCCCTAATTTGAGTTGGTATTTTGATTTTCAAATACTGCCTTTTGCAGTCTGGTCGCCTGCTACATGCAAGACTACATGGCCGACTGGGCGGGCATCATCATTTACTCGCTGCAGACTCTGCTCCAGTTGGCCACCTTTGTGTGCTACGGCATCATTTGGATTCTGATGCTCAGGGGGGCGTTGAAGCGCGTCCAAAGTGAGCATCAAATTAGCTCATTCTAAGTATCAAAATGAGCCAGATCAGACCATGCCAAAGGCATATAAGCTCAAGTCCAAGACAAGAAATCAGATCAGATAAGGCGAAGGATCTGCTCGACTCATATCAGATCAAGCAGATCAACAGCTCAGATCAATATGAGATTGTTTGCAAAACGATGTCTAGTCTTTTGGTTGGATTCATATTCCCTTAAATTTTACACTACTTTGAATAATTAGCTACGTGTGTACAAACATATCAGAGTGTGATCAATATTTCGACTTTCGACGCATTTCGTTGTTGACACCAAATTGTTAGTTCATCCGTTTAAATTTAAAAACCAACTGTTGTACATCCGCGTTTGATTCAGTTGTGTCCGAACGCAATTTGCACGTGCTCAAGTCCATCTCTGTGATCATGGCGTTCATCTTCGTCGGCTGGACAGTGATTGAGCTGACCCCACTCTACTTCATGTCGTTGAGCCTCTCCGCCTGGGCGCGTCTCGGCTTCTTCGCCACATTCATGTGCTTCAACCTGTTCGCCTCCTCCGTCAACGGGCCCGTCCTATTCCTGTTCAGGTGGCCAAAAATATGGGTGCACCCAGAAATCTGAACACTCAGAGGCTCAGGACCGATTAATGCTTCAAAAATTACCATCAAAATATAAAATTAAATTCTCTATTCTCTAAAACCAAAACGTTAAAAAACAAATTTTGAAAATTGAAGGCTTTTTAAACCAAATTGACCATTTGATCACTGCCAAAAAGAGCGATCACTTGCTGATCACCGATTGATCAGATTCGACCAAAATTTGATTCATCTCAACCAGTATGACTCCATTGCAGCAGTGAGTACCGCAAATGCTTTGAGCAAGTGTTCCCGTGGCTGCCCAAGCGCAAACAGGCCAAAACACCGGTCGTCCAGGTTGTTGCTAGCACTTCCCTGAACCTGAACGCGGACCAAGTGCGGCACATTCAGTGATGGCGATTCAATTTTTGGCTGGGAGAAAATCATTTTCTTTCTCAAATTCTTATTTCATTCCAATGTTTCATCCCCAACTCTCATTAACTCATTATCATTAATCATTATCATTTATCACTCCATTTTCAGATAAATAGACCACGAGATGAGGTTCTTTTTGAGATTTATAATGCATTTGGTTCAAACTCATACATTAAATTTTGGCCAAGTTATGACAAACATCTAATAAATAATAATGCGCTCACCTTAGAAAATGCTTTTGTTCTCTTCGTTCTTCTAAAAATGTAAAAATTCGATACCGAATCCAATTCAAATTTTCAAATGTATGATTTGAATCAGTGTTTCCAATGACCGGCGCGGTCATGACCGAAAATGATCTGACCATGACCTGACCGGGATATTGGTCAGGTCCCTGGTCATTGACCGAGTTTACTGATCAGGTCACTGGTCAGTGACCGAAAATCAAAATGGTCATGACCGCGGTCACTGACCGGACAACAAATTTTTCTGCGTAAACTTTC